>JBBPOR010000018.1:0-62126 GCA_038091555.1 Leccinum sublutescens | reverse complement strand
ATCATCGCCAAAGGTTCGTCCTCGCGGGAATGTTGCCGTGCGCATATCAGGAGCACCATATCCAGCAAGTGTTCCAATTCCTCTAGGTAGGTCAGCGGATCGACACTTACGGGTGCAGATGTGATGTACAGCGAAAAAGCAGCTAGAATCAGTCAATATGGCATTCGATTCGTCATCGTGCGTAATACTCACATGCTAGAAAAATGTTCACGTCTCTGCTGCCCGTCCCGAGACGCGACATAGCCTCCTCGGTAGCTACCGTCGCCTCGTTGAATGGCAAATCAATTCCAGATATTTTTGCGACTGCCAGACAGGTGAGGAGCGTTTCGCAAAGGAACTCCCGCTCGTTTGGAGGCATTTCAAGGGCCCGATCCCCAACTGCCTGTGCGAATTCGACAAATGCAGCCATGTCCAGTGGTTCTACCCTTTTTGATATCATGACGATGAGAAATTGCATCAGTTGCGCCGCGTGCCTTTCACTCGATTTTGAGAGATCATTTCGGGAGAAGACTCTGAGCCGACTCGGTTACCGTATCTCGGGTCATTTCTTACCAAGAGCTTACGGTTTTATCTGCATAAAACCTTGAATAGTTCAGCGTCTTATCAACGAAAAAGTAGCATGACAATACTTTGATCAAGTGCTTCAAGAAAGCGAAACTGATTGTCTTCCGCAGCCGCCTTCCAGGCTTCACGGGTGCATTGTCCTCTCACCAGTGACAGGCATTCGATAACTAGATCATTCACTGCTGGGATGTCTACAAAATTACCGGGAAACCGAAGCCGAGTACTCACAAACATGATGTTGTTCGTTCTGACACAGGCAGCCGAACAGAACCATCAATGCCTTACAGCACTCCTTCGAATTTTGAATTCCACATGAGTTATGGTTCATCCACTGAGACATCAATCGACAGCTTTCATGAAGTACGTTCGTCATGCCTGCCGAGAGCTGCTTGGAATGCCCTTCGGCGGACAGTACCGAAACGAACCGAAAGATAAGGTCCTAGGGAGTGTCAACGGCATGGTCCAGCACAAACATACCGTCTTACAATTATTATGTTGATCACTGCCGCCTCATTACTTGAGTTAGTAGACATCAAATCAGTTACTTCCAATGCCTCTGGACCTGCGCCATGGTGTTGCATGTAGGCCGTCGTCTAAAATCCTGAGACGAGCTCATTTTCGATAATAGAAAAGAACGCACGACATGGATGATCGTGTCCGCATACAAGCTACGATAATCCAGCCAAATGCTCCATACCCAGCGAGGAATGATTCCCCATCGTATGATGACGCTGGAGGGAACATCAAGATGCTCTAACGGACTCAGGATGTTCATTTGGGTGGGGTACCCTTCCTCGTTCAGCACAAATCGCAGAAGTTGTATTGAGGCGGCCATTGTTTGGGGACGAAAGGCAACCACGTGGTCCGCGTCACCAGCTGTATTTTGTGTCATGTCAGCGGCCTAGGACGATGGTCAGTCGTTGAGCAAAGGTCGCAAAACTGTCCTCACCGCAAACAGTGTAATTGCCATTGCCCCCATAAGACGCTCCTGCTGGACCAGGAACCGCAGGTCGGGTCCCGATACCGAACGCAACTCGCCCACCCGAGCTGCACTCTGCCTTACAAATTCTGAAAACGTGGAAAGCAACTGGTGTATGCTGTGAAATATGATCTGATTTGATAATGCTCTGACTGCATATCGCAGGTGACTGACCCATTGTCCACACCTACTTGTGCCGATAGCACAGGATAGAGAATATACCTCCCTAGCATCAACCTTACGGACAACCGTTTGGCAGCAACTGAGGCACGTTCCGACAAAAGCATGGATGGGAGCATATCCCAATTATCTGCATCGTGTGATATGCATTCGTTTTTTTTTTTTGGCGAAACTTGACCTACCTGGTAGCTGTATTGCAGCACGAAGGTTATCCTCTTCTCTGTGCGTCTTCAAGGACTCGGGAAGTGACTGGTCGAAGTGACCCCAATCCAGGCCCACTGCTATGTACGCAATAACATCGCAGAGCTTGGCCAAAACGACGTCCACCCAGCATACAATCGCCAGGGGCGCAGAGCTCGGTTTGAAATCCTTTGCTGCGATGATGCGAAAGAGTCGGCGGTATTGAAAGAGAAGATGCAAGAATGATGGTCTCACTGGATTCGTCGAGGGAATGAGAGAGGAGTGTATGAGTTTTGGAGGGAACTGCGTGACGCACGTAGGCTCGCCACATCCGACACGAAATTGCACGAATGGTCAGTGGCAGGTTCCAGCTGTAGCACAGTGTCGAACAAGGCAAGTATCCTGTTAGCACAATTTTGAATGAGGCCGTGAAGCGCGTCATCCTACACAAGGGTTTCGTAAAAAGGCACTGTGATAGAGTGACGTTGACGTACCTTGCGGACAAGTCGAAAGTCAAGTGTGGCGAGGGTGTCCACAGCCCAGCTGACAGTTTCCTTGTCTGTTGGATCGTGACTTGGTCGCGTAGCGAACGAGTGAGCAAATGTTGCCAAGCTAGCGACAGTGTCAGTAGCGAGCTCGGGCTCAGGGTCTGAGTCAGTGTCGCTGGTGGACATGAAAATCAAGTTGTGGCTAAATGCGTAGAAGCCGAAACGGATCAAGGTACTTATATGTAGCAAGTACTACGCGACTCTCTTAGCCTAGGACCATCACAGTCCGTTTATCGATTTCAGATATGAAGTGATCTCTGTTTTACATTCAAGAAGGTCTTCATTTTGCGAGAATATAGACTCGAACACTTCGCTGGAATCCGCCGTCTGTGAGTTCGGTCAGAAGAAAACAAGGTCGACCAACAAAGACTTGTGAGCACCTGTCCATCGCAAAATTCGACAGGCTGCCATGGTTCGTCTTCCTCAGCCCTTATAGCGAGCAGCATTTCTCTCCGAGCGGCCGACATGCCACCCTGAAAGTTTTTGTCGTCTCCAGATTTGCGAGCGGAAACCTGCACCTCTTTTGCATCTGCCGCCTTCTTCTCTTTCTTGGGGGCAGTTACGACTGGGATCACTTCATCCGGATCTGGAGGTGGACCATCATCGCTTTCAGAGTCAGACCCGCCTCCCCTCGAACGCCGCGTTTTTTGAGACATGATATCGAGATAAGTCAAGGTCGGTCGAAACTGGTGCGTTTCGCTGATCGGCAGAAGATGTAATCGGCCTTGTGTATCCTCAGTCAGAACTGATCACACCATCTGGACACCCTTGGCCACTCACCGTTTCGCATGACCCCAAGCATATAGGCACCACATGGGGGAACGGCGTCGCTCCGCATTCGACTTTCTGTCAACCTGGGTTCTTCCCCATCCTTCAGCTTCACTCGATCCTCTTGATTCTTCTCGCAGTCATCCTCCCGCTGAGCACCTCCAAGTTCTTTGCTTTTCTCGTGATTCCATACTTCGGGGCGCGAATCAACTGGAACATGGATCTCGATCTTGCGAGACAAGGGTTTGACGCGGGCGCGGATCCGTTTACCACTGAGGGTGGCTGATGGGGGTGCTTGAAGAGGCCGATTAAGAAGTGGAAACTGATGGATTTGCACGTTCTGACTGAACCTGTCCGAGTAGTGGATGGGGAGGACGCTCACAAGCTCGTCGTTTTCGAGCTCCATCGTGAGAAAGTAGCTATCAGCGACGATTCAATCGTGACGCTGGTGGTTCAAGCGGTGGTTAGTTCATAGTAACGGGTGGATGATGTTGTGGATGGGTTACCAAATACGTTGTGACCTTACTCTTTTCTCTGATATGACATCTGACAATACTCCTGAGGATGCGTTCAAAGGAAAGAAAACGTTGTACGAGGCCAGCACACAATGCAAGAACTGGAGATTTTCACCTGATCGTCTGGCTGTTGTTCGCGGGTCATTGAACTCTGCTGCTGTCGCCGTGATCAGGAATGCATTCGAAGCTGACGAGGTATCTCCATCTCAGCGTACCAACCAACCGAACCAACTGAATCGTTCAGCCCGGTTCTTCAGCCAATGTGTCGTTTCTAGACGCTCAGGAGGAACACCTTTTGGTCAAATTGTACATCACCAAGATTCCCCAGCTATGTGGACATTTCCGGTTCCCCGAGGAGGTCGAAGCTACTGCGATAACATATCTCAAGCGCTTCTATCTCAGAAACACCGTGATGGATTGGCATCCCAAGAATGTCATGTATGTCTCTCTGGGTGCCATGTGTCCCGTCGCTGACGAGGCAAATGCATACAGGCTGACTGCTTTGTTTCTGGCAACCAAGACAACGAATAACCCTATATCCCTCGAGTCATACACGTCTAACATCCCTCGAACGTCCCCTTCCGACGTGCTTGATTTAGAGTTCCTCGTGGCTCAAAGCCTGAGCTTCGAGTTTGCCGCATGGCACTCTCATCGAGCCCTGTGGGGCCTCTGGCTTGACCTCCAGGTAAGGAGCCACCAGTCCACCGCTTTTTCCGCTCATTTCCTTCCAGTCGTTGTCAGATGTAACGAAGGAGCAGCGACCACGGGACGTTTACGAGGCAGCACTCAAACTTGTCCGCAACTCGCGTTTTACTGATGCTGAACTCATCTATGCACCATCCCAAATAGCGCTGGCAGCGCTGTCGCTCGCTTCTCCATTTCTTGCACAGAAATGGCTTGACTCCAAGTTATCGGGGCCTGGCGAGGCGTCGCCAGAAACAACTATGAATGCTATTAATGAAGTCAAAGACCTGATTACGCATGCAGGACATCCACCAGACGTCGAAGCAGTTCGGGAAGTTGATCGCATGCTCAAGTTGTGCAAGAATCCGGAAAAGGTGGTCGGAAGCAAGGCATATCTAGCTCGGAAAGCGGAAGAAGAACGCAAAGCGGAAGTAAAACGCAGTAAAAAGGCCGAAGCCATACGTCGTGCTCAGCAAGGAGATGATCCCTTCGGCAGCACGCTTCACGAGGGTCAACGTCCTGATCGTACGGAGGAACTCGATGACGACGATGACTGATAATCATGTTGTTGACCATGTTTTATGACTGTCTTCGCAATCCATGCTTGTCTCTGTCCATTAAATGATAATTACAAGTGTGGTGCATTTTACAAGAATACGAGGTAGAGGATGTAATGTGCCCACTGATTAGAATTAGATCTTCCCAGGCGACACACGATGTTCGATGGGTTGGATGAATGGGTTCATGATGTTGGCTACATATTGACCTTGCAGACCATGGCCACCAGGGCTGGATCGCAAGGCTTCGAAAGAGCCGAGAATGTTTCAAGGATTGGAGTGTTCGGTGATTCTTACCCAGTTCCGAAAAGATTAGAAAGCTAATTGGACAACAAGTGATACAACTGTGCGTGGATACATTTCTTTCAGTTTCAAAAACCTGTGGAAAAAAAAGAATGAGAGAAAGGCAAGCTGAAAACACGGGAGACGGACAGCACTGGCAATCAAACGGGCAGAGAGGGGTGTCTGGACGAAACGATTCAGGAGAGCGAGAAAAGATTGGGTAAAATAGTCACCTCCGCCTGTGGTAGTGATGCCCAGTTCGTCCTCCTTGTAGATGGTGAAGCCATCGTCTGTCTTACGACCTAAAGGGAATGGGGATGATGGAAGTTCAAGGCAAGGAGCGACGTACGAGGGGCGGATCCCCTGGAGTCTTTGAAGCGGTCCTCGTCTGACTTTGCGAGCTTTTTAGATTTTTCGCGACGTCGTGTTTGCTTTTTAGATGGGTCGAGGACGGTTTCTGGATGATGGCGAGACTTGGATGAGATTTTTTGCTGCTCAGGGTGCGACGATTTAATTTTTTTGGTTGGAGGTGCCGTAGATGCGGCGAAGATGTCGTCGATTTCTGAGCGAGACATTGCGCGGGAGAGTTGACGCGCGCCTCGTGAGAACAACTGTGCTCAACGACTCAGACGACGACGAACCACCGTGCAGACAATGCTGTGAGCGTCGTACTCCTCATACTCACTCGTCCGTCATGCCCCCACTCACCCTCCAGTATAGACCTCAGCAGGCACGATCCCAGAACGTGCAGAACGCGGGCGCACCGCCCTTCCCGCAGTCCACCGAACCCTTGTTCCTGGACCCCAATGCCGCCGCAAAGCAGATGGCCGCTCTCAATGTCGTCAACATGCAGCGCCAGCTCACAAATGCCTACCCGCGTCCGCTCACAGCGTCCTCGTCCCAGATTTCGCTTGGCAGAACAAGTCCCGGATCATATCTAGGCGGAATGCATTCCCCTTACAATCAATCAAACGCGCTACAGCCTGCCATTCTAGACGCCCCTGCTGCCATGCAATTTGCCCCCCATTCCGGTCTTCAAGTTCAACCCGCTTATGCACCCGTCCACAGTCACCAACCCAACCATGCATCAATGGAGCCGTCGATGCCTCCATCTAGCGCCCCCCCTCGACATTCTCCGAACGTGATGTCATCCAAACAAAAACAGCGCAGCTTCTTGGTCAGCCTTGCTCAGGTTCATCTTTCCAGAGGTAGTCCTCTCCCTCCCGCCTTAACCGCCGTTCAGTATCCGCCCAACTACGATCCCGCATCTTCGCAATGGAAAAACTTGGAATGCTCCACCGAAATAGGCGCATTTCGTTTAGCTGGCAAGGACGTCGATCTATTCAAGTTGTGGGTCATCGTATCCCAGTTTGGAGGCGGTCAAAAGGTACTTTGTCAACGTCGCCCTTCATACGCCGTAATCCAATCTCAATCATATCTAGGTAACGCAACAGAACGCATGGTCACAACTGCTCCCGCGGTTTGAACTTCCTGAGTATCTCCCCGGCCCTTTACCAAATGGACAACGCACGACCTCCACCGTCTTGGCTCATTATTACAATATGATTATCCAGCCTTTCGAAGAGGTTTATCGTCGCGGCCTTCAGGATGCGAATCGCAAGGCAATGATGACAACGGGCCGTCCCCCGAGCGCGCCGGGTGTTCCAAACAACCCTCCCAATATGCATCCTCAAACTCCAAACTCAGCACTCCCAACTTCATCTTCTCATATGCCCGGTTCTGTTAACAATATGATGGGACTACTGAACCAATCTGTATCAGGTGGGCAAAACACGTCCACATCAATCACTGGTAGCCCTACAGCTCCTGCATCACCGCATGGGGTGCCGACCGCATCTCTCTCAGGAACCCATAGCTTCTCGGACTCTTTAGCCAGTCATTCGTTGATGCCCCCGCAGAGTAACACGGCCATGTCACCCCTTCCTAATTCTACGGGAAATGAACACCACGAACAAGATGCCCCGGGTATGAAACGTAGGCTGGAGTCCGAGGAACGCGATGGCAAGCGAGCGAAGTACAAGCTAGGTAAGTTTTGGTTTGGCGTTTGGCGTACGTAATTAGTGACATTGAGCGGTCGATAATAAGGTGGGATGGAATCGCCAGATGTTGTCAGTGTTTTCTCCTCCCCTTCTTGGAGACCTCTAAACATCTTCACAGTTGCCCTCCATGTCAGCCTCGGGGGACCGCTCGGTTTCGCAGAACCCAGCAAGCTCGGACACACCTCGTGCTTCGTCGCGTCCGCCACGTTCTCAGTTCACGAGGACAAAAATCGAGTATATACCACTAGCGCGCGAAGTGCACACCTATGGAGGGCGCGACTTCAACATGTTGGAAGACGAATATCATCGTGCCCAACGTCGCCCTATGCGGGATATCAACGAGTGGGGAACGGTAGACATCGAAGCGCTCACGATGTCCATCTGTTGTCGACTGACGGTGGAACTCTCATACGCTCTAACCACGCTCACTCTTCTTTCGACAATGAAGGGCCCCACTCCCGGCTCGGGCTTTCCCATTGCTCAGTGTACGGATCTATTGGAGGAGGTGTTGGATCTTCTGGAGGATGAAGCATTCGATGGAGTCGCTGATGCGCCGCAGTATTGCCTGACGGAGAATACCCACATACCACGTCATCGCGAATTGGTGACTCTCGCTCTTGAAACAGAGCTGCTGCCATTTGCGGGATTGAAAAGCGACCGTAGGTCACGGGAGACGGGCCATGGCCCGCGGCATCGGTCAAGTCAGATCATTCTCGCTGTTACCAACATCATCCGGAACCTGTCTGTCATTCCAGACAACATGCAGTTTATGGCTAGGCACGACCGAACTCTGGAGCTCTTATTGCGCGTCTGCGGAGTCGCTGTTCCGCAGGAGGGTGGTCCACCACGAGCAGCATCACCAGCTCTCTCCATTCCTGACGTAATCAACGTCCGTAAGGATGTTCTCAACATTCTATCCAATCTCTCGGTCATGATTGCTTTCCCCCAATCTACTCTCCCCTCCGGGTCTACGACCCGCATCTGTATCCGAACATTCGAGCTTGTTGCATCCATCCTAATCGAACCGGCGGATGCAATACCTCCTACGCAGATGCTGAAGCTCAGTGGCATTCCTTTCCACAATTGCAAGCCACCATCTCTTTCTGATGCGGCCCTCGATGTCTTCACACATATTGCTCACCTTGATCACAACCGAAAAGTGTTTTCTAAAGTCATTCCACAGCAATGGCTGTGGAGTCTGATGGAGACTCTCGTTTATCGGCTGCCTGTGAGCGATCTTGACTTTGCGTTTCTCTCACGAGAACCGTGGCTGTCATATCTCGAGAAAGCAACAATGGCAATATATGTCATCGCGTTCCTATCTCCTCCGGAATTGAAGAAAAGGATCAAGTCAGATCGGTCGCTCCACTTTTCGCAAATCATGCTTCGCATGGCCCAGAGATTTGCCACTACCAATGCTCCGCCGGAGACTCGACAGTGGTTCTTATGCACTTCACGGAGGGCGATAGAAGCGATGAAGGCCGTTGATGGCGGGGAAGATGCATTCGACACGTCACAAGCTACGCAGCCGACGCTTGCGTTCGGGATGGGCTTTGGGGAGTCAGGAGAAACAAACGTGGAGAAAGGGATGGGGATGCTTGCTGGTCGTCGGGATGCGGCATGGGAACTACTGATGCAGAGAGATCTCGATCCGACGATGTTTGCCGAGTTGGAGAGTCTGATGAGAGTAGAATAAGGATGAAGTTCTGTGCACGGTTTAGCGATGATTCTAGTGTCATGTACGCATTTCGATCTACGTATGCTAGTGCTTGGACGAGAGCATGAAAGTTTGTGATTGTGACGGTGACGGTGGCGATCCGCACAGCGCCAAGCACCGACCGAAACGTTGATCATATCTACCATCGGACGCGTAAATGCCTGCGGACACGGCGCCCCCTCCGCGTTACTCACAGCATGGGCCAGGCAATGTCTTGCGCACCGACTGCCCGTCTGACGGGTCTGGTCTCCAGTTGCTTATTGTGTCAGCCCTAGACGGTATAAACTTCCAGAAGGGTTACGTTGGCGCTGAAGGGGAACACGCAGCAATGGAAGGCGAGGTGCATCTCAAAGGTGCCCAACCTGGCGCATGGAAGAAGCTGTCAGTTCGTCTTATTTCTCCTTGACGACAGCCTGACCGAGCTGGGCGAAAGGTCTATGTCTTTGCGCACGACTGAATCTGCGCACGGACGGGAAATTGAACTCTTTGCTTCTGAAAAGGACGTGGCTTCGTTCCCGCTCGACTCTTCCGAAGCCATTCAGACCTCCTTCCCATTCGCCATTCCACTCACGCCAGACGTACCCCAATGCGTTCACACACTACACTCTTCAATTATGCACGTACTGAACGCGACATTGCACCCGGTGGATACCACTCTTCCCCCTATGTCAAGGGAATTGTTGGTGCACACGAGACGCTATACGTCACACACGCATACTGTCGCTATCTCGCCTGAAAAGCACGTAATCCATCATCCGGTGCGCGTCGAAGCAGAGATCCCGAAATCAACCTTCATTGCGGGAGAACCAATTCCTGTCTATGTTACTGTGCTGCCTCCACCTCGCCAACTTGTCCTGGAAGGTGGACTCAGGCTCCGTAATATCAAGGCGGAGCTCCTTCGTGTAGTGGAGGTCAAGTGTCTCGACGACTCGGAGCGCGAACTGCAGAATCATCCACAGGAAACGGTGGGATGCACACCAAGTAGAACAATCGATTCCCCGCTCGAGGGTCCTTCATCTGTAGCGTTTGCTTCAGCTGCAGAAAAGTCAGGCGGATGTTTGTCAAACTCTGCTTCACACATCACCTCTGTATATACAACCGTCATCTCTCGTTCTGGGGCTTCTTGCAGATTCCATACATCGCAGCCGATTCGACTACGCTTCGTTCTACATCATGCTTCGCCCTCTAGTTCACCACCCGATCATCCGCGGTCTCTTGCTGAGGGCAATTACCCCTACGTGGATAATGATCCACAATGCGTCTCTATCACCCAAACAACGCTTCTGCACGAAGTGTCGTTCGTGTTGAATGTCCACACTTCCTTTGTCGACACTACGAAGAGGACTGAAACGTTGTACACGATTCGCATTCCTATCAACATAATCCCACCCCCGGCTCCACTGCCCGAGGTTGAGGAATGGGTAGACGCTGCATATCAAAAGAAGCATGATCGGCCACCACTCAAGACCGTACGGCAAGAGGATACCGAGGTTGAGGTCTCTGCTCCTTTGTATCACGATGGAGAGGCAGGTCCAAGTTACACACAGCCTGGAGCCCCTCCCCCATTCGAAGACAGGGACATCCCTCCACCGCCCTTTTGTCCATCCGAGGCATCTACCTCTACTGGTCTGCCCACGTTCCAGGAGTCAGAGAACGAGATATATATTCCTCCCAACACAGAAGAGCATTTTGCAACGCCTCTGGCGGAGACCGTCATAGTTGGCGAAGGCATCGTCTTTGGCTTTCCATCCTCTCAACAATTCGACGGCCATACCGACCCCCTGCATCGAACAACGACTCCCCCACCCTCCGTTGAACAGGCAGCACAAGACCCCGAGGTCACCGAGTTTGTAGATCTTTCTCAACCATGTCGAGTCTTGGGACTGGGACTGATCGTGGAAGAGCAACCCCCGCCTCCGCCCCCGCTTCTGGATGATCCGTCCGACCCACCTCCTTCCATAGATTCCGCTTTCAGGTCCCCGACATTGCCTGGTCCTGACCATTCGTTCGCCCATGATCGCCTCTCGTTATCTCCGGCTGGTGGGGTCATGGATCGAGGTTCATCCCATGTACCGGCGCCTCCACCGTATCTGACACCCAACGACCAAGAGCAGGTCGCGAGACCTCCACCTTACGTGGACTTCATTCCTCCACACGATAGTCGGTAAGACATGTTTGAGTATGTTAATCGGACTGGCCTGTGTTCGTCCACTGAGCCGAAATTCTGTGCAGTAACCGACTAGAATTACAGAAGGAAGCAATTACGGGAGAAAGGACGTTTCATATATGTCGAGGGTCCATGTAATGAATCATAGGATAAACGACAAAAGTGGTTCTCCAGAATAATAACAAATGTATAGCTCAACAATTGCAAGCATCTTTGGCTTTGGCTTGGTTTTCCTCCAAGTTAACACCACCCTCTTGCCGTGACGCACCAGCCCGATTCCCTGTAATACCGTTTCTACCAACACCACGATTAGACGCCAAGATGTGTTCGATGGGTATTTTCTTGGCTGAATAAGATTTGTCAGACGGGACAGCAAAGTCGGGGAAAGCAAGCGGACCGATTTCTGTGAAAATCTCTACGACACCCTCTCCGGTCTTGGCACTGGTCTCGAAGAAAAGCAAACCAGCCTCTGTGGCATAAGCTTGGGCTTCCTCCCGAGAAACCTGTCGTAGCGATTCCTCTCCGGCGCCGGGACTAGGCGTTTCTCCCGGGGTTGCAGTAGCATCGTCTGCCTCGTCTTCGGACTCGGTCGCAGGGGTTGCACTTGGGAGAGAAGCAGATGGTTGAACCAAATCGACCTTGTTCCCTGCGAGCGCGATCACGATACTGGGATTGGCCTGTCTTTGCAGCTCCTTGACCCACGACTTTGCTTTCTCGAGGCTGGATGCTTTCGTGACGTCATAGACAACCACGGCAGCCTGAGCGTTGCGATAATACATGGGCTAGAACATGGGGATATAGCCAGTGTGGACGAGACGAGGGTGAATGGACTCACAGCGAGAGAATGGAAGCGCTCCTGGCCGGCAGTGTCCCAAATTTCGTAACGGAGTACGCGATCTTCTAGACGACATTTCTGAGTCAAGAAAGCCGCACCGATAGTGGGTTCTTTGTTTGGTTGAAATTCGTTGGATACCTAGCGAGGACGGGCAAAAGCGCGTGTCCAGCTGTGTTACGCCACTTTTGGATGGTGACTCACAAATCGTAGAACGACGGAAGACTTTCCAACGGCGGCCTCGCCTAGATGGACGAGGAGTGAGTGAAAGAGATTCGGGCATGGGAATGGAGCAGGGGAAAGGCTGGTGTGTGTGAGAGAGACATACCGAGCAGAACGAGCTTGACCTGAACGGATTTGTCCACAGAACCTGCTGCAGCATCAGCCATGGTTGTCGACAGAAAGTCTCTACTAAAAAGTATAGACAAAAAGTCAAGGAGTGAGTTGTAGGAGCGGACGAGGACATAGCCTTGCCAGGCCACCGGCTTTGTTTACTGTTGTGTTCCCTCTGCCCAATCTGGGAGGGATCAAATCTAAAAAAGGCAAACTAGTTATGCACTTTCCAAAATCGGATTCTCAGTGAACTTAGAGCCTGGGAGGTCATAATGAAACGGTCGTCACTGTGAACCATTGAAGTTCTTTATCGCAACCATTAAATGTCGACACCCCCTAGTATGTGTTTCCAGATATTAATTTGGCCCCAACTCTAACTTTATTACTAGGCTTGTCAGCTGTCGTCGGGTTCCGCCCGACCCCGGAGAGTATACCCCCGCCCGACGTCAGCTATCTGCAGAAGCCTCTGCCTTCTGTACCGGTAAACTATCACCCTCTCGTACGTCGCATGCTTTTCGAATACAAATCGCGACGCCATCTCACTCTCGTCTGCAGAATCCAGTCTCTTTTCTGTTACGTGCCGCTCTTGTATACCCAGACAAGCTGGCGCTCGCCCATCCCGATGCTGCCGCAGGACCCGCTTTCTACTCCTTCGGTATATGGTGATTCCGTCGACCCATAACCTTCTTATTCTTATTCAATTCCCAACTCGCTAGGGCTCAGCGCACCCAGAATCTTGCATATGCCCTCATTCAGGCTGGGATCCGTCCAGGTGACCGCGTGGCAGTCTTGGCTCCGAATTCGTGAGTGCGTGAGCAGTACTTCCTAAACTACGGCTCATCTTTTATGCAAGTCCCATGATTGCAGGTAGGCGTTCCTACCATTTTCTGGCCCACGCACATTGTCTTGAATTTTTATAGACGCTCACTTTGGCGTTCTTGCCGCTCGCGCCATACTCACCCCAATCAACACGCGTTTGAATCCTGCGGAAATCGCTTACATTCTTGAGCACAGCGAATCTAAGCTCATACTCGTTGACCACGAGTATCTACATCTCATCCGTAACAGCAAAGTCACCACTATCGTTTGCCACGACACCGGTAGACTCGGGGATCCATACGAAGACTTTCTGAGCGCCGGTCGAAAGTTCAGTTCTGAGAGAGGCTGGCCTGGCCTCGATGTGGAATCCAACGAAGACACTCCTGCAGTTCTATGTTACACGTAAGATTTTTTTCTTCGCAGTTGGCATCATCGCGAATTTGAACCCTGTTCCAGTTCGGGTACTACGGGTAGAGTGCGCTTCGATATCCAATTCCATAGATATTTATCTGATGATGCCGTAGCCCAAGGGAGTCATCACTACCCTGCGAGGTTGATATCCGTTGCTTTCCAAGCGTCTGTTAAATTGCTGACTTCGAATCTCAGGTTCCTACCTTGCGGCCATAGCGAATTCTTTCGAGGCAAGGTAAGTCGCCAGGCTCATAATCAAATAATGAAGCCCATACATGCCCTCAAGGATCAACCGCGACTCATCCTACCTATGGTACTGCTTCCTCCGCGCTCTCGGTACTGTATCTAAACTATTGCATGCAGGATCCTCCCAATGTTCCATGCTGCCGGATGGACGTTCCCTTGGGCCAATGTCTTCGCGTGTGCAACACAGGTAGGTCCTTATTCTGCGAGTGTTGATCGGGATTCGTGCCACTGACATATCCCCGTAGATCACCATTCGACAGGTCGACTATCCCCAGATCTGGAAACATCTGCTGCACTCTGGTGTCACTCATTACTGCGGTGCACCGACAGTCCAGGTCTGTTCCACTATCAAACGAATCATACCCGCGTTATGACAAGTTTCGGCCAGATCGGAATCGTCAACGATACCTCCAAGCAACCTTTACCGCGCCCTGTTTCTGCCATCATCGCAGGATCCGCACCGACTGCTCAGTTGATCGGTCAACTTGAGCAGATTGGAATCACGCCTGTCCACGTATACGGTCTCACGTGAGTGTTTTCCTTGCCAGTGTCCATCTTGCTGTTTGACGCCAGGTCATTCTCCAGTGAGGTACGCTACTCGATCGCTTTTCTCGCTATCATGTTGACCCTGGTTCCCAGACCTATGGGCCGTTTACACGATGCTACGACCAACCCTCCTGGAAGTCGCTATCTCTGCAAGACCGCGCAAAGTTAATGGCACGCCAGGGACATAGCTTTGCCACTGCCGAAAACGTCCGAGTTGTGCGACCTCCCAGGCATGAGAACGACCAAGAACTCGTCGACGTGCCCAAAGACGGCAGGACGGTTGGCGAGATCGTTACGCGGGGCAACATCGTCATGAAAGAGGTGCGGGGGTCTCTTTCTTTTCTTGTCGCGCATCAAAATTTGACGAACTGGCGTCCCGTCGGATAGTACTTTAGAGACCCGGAAGCTACCCGCAAGGCGTTCAGGGGAGGGTACTTCAACACTGGCGACCTCGCGGTGATGCATCCCGACGGCGTCGTTCAGATCATGGATAGAAGCAAGGACATCATCATCTCTGGCGGAGAGGTGAGCGCTACTGTGTCGATGTCGATTTTGCGACGGTGGTGTTCACACCTCTGCAGAACGCGTCGAGCCTTGCGATAGAGCTGGGTGAGTTTCACTCCCTACTGCACTGTTATTTCACACTCATGGTATACAGAACTTGCGAACCACCCGCACGTGCTCGAGGTGTCGGTAGTTGCGCGGTCCCACACCAGGTGGGGTGAACGTCCGATGGCTTTCGTCATACTTCGGCCAGACCACGTTCAAACGTGGGTCGATAACCACGCGGGATTCGAGGTGGAGTTAAAACGGCACGCGCGCAAGTTCTTACCCGGATTCGCCTGTCCCGAGTGGGTCCAGGTTGTCGATAAACTTCCGGTAAACGCATCCTCATATTAAACCATGTCGAGGTATGCTTATGCGCCCCCGACAATCTTAGAAAACATCCACAGGCAAGATCCTGAAAACCGATCTACGGAAGATAGCTGCGAAACTATGAGATGGTTTATCGTGAGTGGGAGACGGGTATCGCTGGTATCTGCAAGTGTGCACGGTGTGGTAGATGATAAATAATGTGAAGAAATTTTATAAAACGTTAACTTAAAAAGACGTCTGTGCTTCCGGACAGAGTCTCAGTATCCTGAAGGCGCCGCCGTTACGTTCGCATAGGTAGAGGTTGTCACCAGTGCGTCCAAGGAAGATGATTTCATCAGTGAACTCTTGATCGCCGCCGCCGTTGACGGATGCAAAGTCGGCCTTCAAAGGAGATTTTCCCGGAGGATAGCTGGCTTTCCTTCCCAAATATCCAGTCTTTGTCCTAGCAGATAGAGCAGTGCCACCGCTGGAAGCGTTGATGGCAGTGCCTATCTTCCATACAAAAGGTCCTCGCCTGTTGATATTCGAGGGTGGGGGGAGAAAGTACGGCAGAGCCGCACGCGACTCGTCTGCTGGTTTGAGCAGCGCATCGCCCAGGTCCATTGCCTCCAGACCTCCTTGTCGCATTGCAACGAGCACCGAACTGTCTTGCACGTCGAAAGCTTCTAGTCTCTTGATGTCACCCATCCGTGGTGGATTCTGCTTGGAGCTGCCCTCCTCGTCTGAGCTCCACAAGAATTTCCCCCTCAGTACGGAGCGTCCGCGGGCATCGACGATAGAGGTGCTATGCCCACCCCGTGAAGAAAAGAATAGGGCTGGTGGGCCAAAATGTCGGGGCTGAACCAGGAGAGAGATAGGTGGAAGCAGTGGTTTGGATGTATCTGATAGCGACGTGGAGGGATGCATAGCTGGGAACGGTGGGGCAGATCGAAATGGGTGAACTGGGTCGATACATTGTTGTCTGAGTTCTCTCAGCAGCATATACTTATCGTCCTCCTCTTTTCGGACAGGGAGATCGGGCGGAAGCAACCCATCCCTGTACCAGGCCTGCATTAAACTCGCTTTCCAAGGCCCTGTGATCATCTTGGTTAGAATTTCTCAGCAAACGAAGAAGAAACAGGACATACCATGGACGATGCCTTTAGGATCACGATAAAACCAACTCGATGGAGGTTCCGGTTCTGGCATGGGTAAACCAGGTGGATTGAACTGAAGGGATGCAAGATTTCTCCCATCCCTGTGTGTGTCTGGTTCATGTTCGGCGCGGTATTCAAGAAAATGAGGATACGTCGGGGGTATGATATAATCGTCGGCGATAGAAGCAAGAGGAATCTTTGGCGCGAATGTTAACTGTTGGAACGTGGTGTAATGTCCAACTTGAACGGAAGCAAGGGCAACTAGTTCCTCGGCGTGCGCCAGTGCGGAATCTTGTACGGCACTGGTTCCCGTTAAAACGCCAACGGGCTCGGGGAGATGTGCAACGGAGGCATTACGTGAAAGTACCTCCTGGCCAGATGGCCCGGTGACCCCGACGGTGATGTTGACGTTGTCTTCATCTTCAGGGACTTGTAGATCGGTATCAAAAAGGTCAGTTTGACCATTTCGAATCTCCCTGACCATCCGTCGAGCAGCTCTTCGCTCAGCGCGTCCGATACGAACTTCCCGTACTCTCACAGTTGCAGGTTCCAGGCCAAAAACATTTTGTGAAAAAACCAAAAATACCTCCACGAGATCGTCGCCTTGCAGTTGTAATTCAAGGGACTTGGGAGAGTCTGGGAGAATAAAAGTACGAGAAAGGCCAAGAGCTGTCCGGTACGTTCCAGCAAACAGTTCGACCTTTTCGCCATTCTCTCCGCAGAGAATAGCAAGGAAACTACAACACAGTCAGAAGAGCATGGACTGAAGAGAGCCTTCAGCGCACCTTTTCTTCTGAGTCTCCACGGCTTTGATTAGAAGGGATCCTTTGGTGCCCGGGAGTTTGACATACTCGAGTTTCGGGGGTGGTGCTTGCAGAGTCGGTGATGGGGCGCTATTTTTTCTCTGTTCCATGTCGAGATTCCTGAGCACGAGCGCTGGAGGACGATCATCTGACCTGCGGGAACTGAACGCGGTACTAAAAAAGCGTGGAAAGAGGCGGTGCGGCGGTGCGGACGCCAAAGTGGAAGGAACAGCGGGTACAGGTGGAATCGAGTAAGCATGGAGGGGGCCCGCAGAAGTGGATGGCCGAGGAGAAAGACCGGGCGCAGTCATCGAGGAACGTGTGTGGCTAGAGAGAGTGCGTGCGAGAGGTCTGACTTCAGTAGGAGGCATGGCCGGAGAACTCGAGGACTCAGGAGAACCCGAAGGGGAGTGGGAAAGAGACGGAGACGCTTGAGACCCTGATGGGCTGAAGATACCTCCAAGGACAGACCAACGCCGTCGTCGCCTTTCCGGCCGGCTGGAGATGCTGTGACTGTGAGAGGAAAGAGCATCCGCAAAGGAAGAAGACGAAGGGAACCCATCTTCACTGATCGCCGGATGGGATGGATGAATCAGTATAGGTTCTTGAGGTCGTATAGTGCCTGCAGGGGGTACATCGGGGAGCCTGCTTTCCAGCAGGGCTTGGACAAGCGTGATCCGTTCACGAGGAATGGTAGCGGTGTCGTCGTCGTCTTCGTCGAGATCCACATCAGCAGTGACCTGTTGGGGTGGTGCTTCGTAAGATGCGTGAATGGCAGTGCTCTGGTGAATCGCCGAGGTTGGAGTTTGCAAAACCTAAGGAAAGGTAAGAAAAGCTAGTGACGGGAAAAGGTCAACCAAACTCACAGGACCCGAACTCGTACGGGAAAGATTGATATCAACGTTTGGTGGACGGTTCCGGCGGTGGGGTTGAACTGCATGGCTTCGAACTGGAAGTGTGGCTGTCGTGCCACCTATGTTGTCATGCTGGTCATCATTCCTTGGGGGTGGCATGGAACTCGTCCGTTCGTCCAATGCTTGACTTCCGCTTGCACCCGCGGTCAACATGTCGATGGCCTCATCATCGCTGCCTTCGAGCCAGTCGGCGTTCTTTGACATGTCTGCTGCGTTTGAAGGCGAGGCGATGGGGGTATTCGACACTGAGGGCGACAAGGGAGGAACTGGAGGAACGACGACCAAAGGGAGTGAGGAGCGCCCAGAGCATGCTATGTTGACAGAAACCGAGGAGTGTTGGGTCCGCAAGGGAGGGCGGGTATCTGGCGCAATGGTGTAAGGAGGAGGCTGATCCACCGGGGGAGCCTCCGACGGTGGTTGGACTGCCGGTGGTCGGAACTTCTTTGTCGTGGCTGGACTGGGCACGGATGGTGGTCTTGGAGGCAACTTGTTCTGTTTATCTGCGACAGGGGGAGTTGATAGAGATGGTTTAACACGTTTTTGGGAGGGATCGCGGTGGTCGATGCTCGAGTTTCCAGAACCTGCCTTCCTGGACTCTTCCCTGCGCGAGCGTTCACGCTCTCTGCGGACTTCGACTTCTATGCGCCATTCGACGGCCTTTTTGACTTCCTCCAAAGCATACACTCGGACGCCATCCCTGCGGCCGGCTATGGCTACCAAGACGCCACGGTGCTCCATCACGACGACGCTCTTAAAGGCGACTCTGCGAACGAGAGCATATGGTTGAGAGGCTGGGGGAGAGACGAGGGGAAGTACGTCGAGGCCCTGTGCATGACAAAGGAGGAGATAGTGGGGGGCCAGAAATGCGCCGCTGACCGGAGGGGAAGTGAAGTGGGAAGGGGAGAGATCTGGGGTAATTGCGGACAATGAGAGGCCGAGTTCGGGGAGTGTGGGTGGTGGTAGTGAAGGAGGTGGGGTGGTTGAGCGGGTGGGTGGTGGAGAGGAAGCCCTCGATGCAGCCTCGGAGTGTGGTGGAAGGGGCATCGGTGCCCGTTCGCTGAGAGAAGAGGTGGCATCGCGACGATGGATGAGATTCGAGAAAAAGCCCGAAAGTCGATTATTGAAGCGTTGCTAGACGAAGGCTCAACACTCGGAGGGGAAAGAATGGGCCAGAATTACCTCGATTACTGGACGATGCCTGCCTATGGGGTCGGCTGTGTGAGCGTGGAGGACTGGATGCAGAGGGGGGTCCGTAGACGGGGGAGGGCGTGCTGTGGAAGGGCGTTGCGGTGGAGATGGGAGGGCCGAGACATGTCCGACGGGGAGGCTGTGAATGCTGGCGGGCTGTGTTGGCGACGGTGATGTCGAGGATGGGGCGGGGCGGGTAGTGCGGTCGTCATCGTCATCGCCGTTGAGGGCGTCGTTGTCCATGGTGGGTGAGAGGAACACACCGTGGAACGAGCTGGCGAGCGAACGACTTGTCGGATGCCGAGGACTTGAGACATTCCCACGCTCTCATGTTCGTTGGACGACGTGCATTTAGCCACCTGGCCGCCGTCACGGCCAACGACGTCGCCCACTTTGCCAAGATACTCCCCCCTTCCGCCATCATCTCAACGTTACCACCGAACTCACAGTCACCCGACGACCTCGCTCACTACAATGTCGACTGGATGGGCAAGTACCATGCTCAAGCCAACACCGTTCTCCGTCCCCGCACGACCCAGCAGGTCAGCGACATCGTCAAGTTCTGTGCTAGCCGTCGTATCGGCATAGTTCCCCAAGGCGGAAACACAGGCATGGTCGGAGGCAGTATATCCCTAAAGAATGAAATCGTCCTCAGTCTCGGCGCCATGAATAATGTTCGCTCTTTCGACCCAGTATCGGGTACTAAACTCGCGTTTCTGTTCGCGTCAACAACGAGCTCACTCTTCCCCTCAGGCATCCTTGTCGCAGACGCTGGCTGCATCCTTCAATCTCTCAGCGACCACATTGCCCCCCAGAACCACATCATGCCCCTAGACCTTGGCGCTAAAGGAAGGTCTGTATGCATGTGCCGCTCCTTTCTCCTTCTCAACTTTGTCAAGCTGCCAGATAGGTGGAAACGTTTCCACAAACGCAGGAGGTCTCCGCTTGTTGCGTTATGGCTCCCTTCACGGTACTGTACTCGGCCTCGAGGTCGTCCTTCCGGACGGCACCATACTCGACCAGCTCTCCACCTTGCGCAAGGACAACACTGGTGTGTTTCCTTTCCGTTCAAATTCGCCCTCGTCCCCCTAATTCCCCCAGGTTACGATCTCAAGCAACTCTTCATCGGCGCAGAAGGAACCCTCGGTGTCGTCACCGGCGTATCTATTCTCACCCCACCTATGCCTCAGGCATCCAACAATATCTTCTTGGCCTTGCCCCACTTCAGGAACGTTCTTCCGCTTTTCCAGACCGTGAAAAGCCACTTGGGCGAAATCATGTCCGCTTTCGAGTACATGGACCGCACAGCTTACGATATGACTCTTCAACACGGTCTGGGGCCCATCCTGGATCCACAAGAAGTCGGTGATGCCCAATGCTTCATCCTTATCGAGACGAGCGGTGGGAACCAAGACCACGATGCAGAGGTAATTATATCCAACTCCCGTCACAAGGCCCAACACTCAGACACGACCATTAACAGAAACTGAACAACCTGCTCGAAATTCTCATGTCAGCTGACGATCCCCTCATTCACACCGGCGCCCTCTCCCAGTCTCCCGCTCAATTTGCCTCCATCTGGAACCTCAGGGAAGGCCTGACCGAATGCTTACAAAAGGAAGGCAAGCCCTACAAATACGACATCTCGGTTCCTATTGCCGACTTTCAGAACGTGGTTGACACCGTTCGCGATCGTCTCATCTCAAAGGGACTGTATGGCGATCATGCCATACACAAAGTGGTGGGATTCGGACACGTCGGTGATGGCGAGTATTCCTGGCATCGACCTTTCGCTTCATCTCATGCATGGTTCTCGCAGGGAACCTTCACTTGAATGCCATCGCCAAACATGGCTACCGTCCTGAACTGGAAGCAGCTCTCGAGCCGTTCGTCTACGAGGTTGTTGGTACGTCCTGGCTGTTGCCCCTCTGTAAGATGGTGAAGCTGACTACATGAATGATCCACAGCTTCGCACAAAGGTTCTGTGTCTGCAGAGCACGGCATTGGGTCGATGAAGACCAAGGCACTGCGATACTCGAAGAACGAAGTCAGCATAGAGTGGATGAGGAGGATCAAGCAGTTGTTTGACCCGCTCAACATCATGAACCCTGGAAAGGTCTTGCCATGATTGTCTTCGTCACTCTGCATTCGATGTATATACTTGCGGCTCATGTGACTCAATGTCGGGGTGGTCGATGAGCACATCAAGTTGCTGATTGTCGGCGCGTGTCCCGCAGAAATGTAAAAGGACAGGGGTTCTGCGGCTTCCTTCGTGCATCTATCCAGCCCTGTCAATGGAAACGCGCGTCCCGCCTCGGCACTCTGAGCATCCTAAACTGAGACCTTGGACTCAGGTCGCTGATGGCCACAGTACGCTGTTCCATAGTGCCGGCTGCTGATTAACGTCTACAGAGGTCGTGATGGCTCCAGAGTCTATGTGGAGGCCAAGGAGCATTCAAAGCACGTGCTCGAAGAAATGGAAAACTACAGTGAGCTGCCCGAGCAGCAACATCGTGGCGACGAGGGCAAGAATGTGGGTAACGTCACAAGGTCTACGCATCCATGGCCATGGTTTCGTTTGCATCCCTGTTGACATGCATGTAGGTCGCGGTCAAGACGTCTCGGAGGGCGCAAACAGGTCTTGGAGGACATGAACGCTCGAACTGTATCGCGTGCATACGACAACAAGTACTGTAGGATAGCCAACCGACGTATTGCCGTTTGTATGCGAGTTGCGATTATTTTCTGAGCAGGATGAAGACAGGGTCGCCGAGGACGATATCGGCCATGTGTCGGAAAGAACCTGTGAGGGATAACAGCAGACCACCAAACGATGCATATGCGGTCCTGTGCAAAACGGTGAGTGTCCGATCCAGGGGGTTTGAGCTCAACGTACACTGTATCTCCTCCCCCGTCGAACTTGTACACCTGGATCACCGCTCGTTCACCTACACACGTCCTCGTCACGATTCACTCACCTTTCCGAACATCACGTAGTCGTACTCCTGCTCTAGTCCTTGCACGCCCTTGCCATCGGGCCGCCAGATGTTTCTGTCCTTGTCCTCTGCATCGGCCCCGTCACCTCCTCCAGATGAGATCAGTGACGAAGCCAGTGCCATGGCAAAACTCTGACCCTCGGCGAGAGGGAAGAGTTCGACGTTGTAATCTAGAGTCATCTTCATATCGTGATTTTTGGATTGGGCATATAGCCGGGACACTGTGCGGTTGTTGGGTTAGTTAGGAACGGTGCAAACGAGTTGTATGCACCTCTGTCGAACTTCTTTCCCTCCTTGTCGATCGCGTCGATAGTGAAAATGTCATCGAACACGATGTTGGACGAAGCTGACGACATGGTCTAATAGTAATACTGCAGAGGCGAGTCGCGGTCGAGTCGCGGTATGAATTGGATTATACGACCATCGACCTTGGCCGTCCGACGCGTCGCAACTTCAACAACTAGGCTTGCGTCCTCCTTCGTTGTCAAGCGCCCATCACCGTCGGCTACAAGAGAAGCCCCAACACCCCTCGTCCTTTGTTCAGCCCAGGAATGGTCACCTCGCCATCAACCACACGGAGACCCCTTAGTCCATCCTGGGCTTTCTGCGTACTCGTCTGCTCTCACCCAGTCAGGCTTCACCTGCATAGAATGTCGCTTCTCACCGCCGTCCAGATCCGACGTCCCTCGCACCTCCGAGGAGCTCCTAGAGCTCTGCACCAATGGTATGCATGCTACATTCTACCCAAGTCTCTCCAGCTCAAATGACCACGGCAGAGATGCGAGCAAAGTTACAGACACTGGGACATCCCTTCCCGCCTGTCGTATTCGCCAGTGGTTTCGCTTGTCTGATCGCACAGGCGTACGTATCGTCCCACCCCGCACGAGGCCTCTTCCTCGTGTCACCACCCCTCTCCAACGCGTCTTTGTATCCCGATATATTGCCTACGCCGCTCCCCGAATTCGACTATGAGCTTCACTTTCCCATCGCTGTGATGGGCTCTCCAGACCACGTGGCCGCAATAGAGGCTGGGACGCGCTTTACTCCGAGCGCATGGGTGGATTTGATACAAGTCGAGAACTTGCAATCCAATCGGGCTGTCGAAGAAGTGGAAAAATGGGTGGACGAGCTTGGTATCTAGATACTTTGCGCGCATGAACCATCAATCATATCCCAGCAGGCGACGACCTGCTTCGATATGACCGCCACCGAAAGTCGCACCAACTGAAACAGATACGGGCCACATGGTGAGTCGGGAAATAGATGGGAAACGCCTCTTCCGCGGGTGATTCCACATCCCCGAGAGAAATGTTCCGTGGTGTGTCTACCGTGGTCTCTCAGAGATGGTTTTATTTCAAGTCGTGGTTTGCCTGTACAACTCTCAGATCTCGTTCGTTTCGTTTCTTCTGTGGTGTACCACTGACGAAGTCCAGTGCAAGCCTTGCATAACCGTGTCTCAGCACTGCCCGGTAGCAGCGATATTATGACGGCCAGACTGAAGGGCGTGTATTACAAGTGCAGTGTGCAACGGAGTCTAATATAGAAAGGATGCAATGGAGGAGGACGGATATCAGACATCGTGATTCGAGCGCACAAACGCCGCATTCATAGTGTCGAGTCGACGTCACCTGAATCACCTTTTTCCTTTGGAATAGCTACGTCCGCAAGGCCAGGGAGGTCTATCTTCCAAGTCCCTCTGGCAGCGAACACTCTACGAACTTGATTCTCGATCAGTTCGTGCAACTTTGGGACATCTTTGAGCATCGCCCGACTACCCATCAGAGAAGTGGTCTTCAAATTGAGAGTGAAATCTGAAGGGAATGAAATTGTCAAAACGGGCTTCGCTGAAAAGGGAGACGGGGGTGCGATAGTAATCTGAAACACTACGTGAGCTGGTGCACATCAGCCGGAATTACACGGACTCGCCAGTGATTCAAACAGATCGAGAGATATCGTGAGTGAAACGGGGAGCCGTGCAAAAGACGACATGGGGTAGTTGAATAGATAGGCGGTGGAAAGCGATATGGAGACGCTGTCGGTGTAAGACATGTGAAACTTGACGGACTGTGGGCGCGTCAGAAATTTGGCAGGACGTGATGGAGGAGATACTGACCGTCGAATCACCCGTTTCCCGTGCAAGGTTCATGAGCTGGGCATTGGACAACAGTGGTGCCGAGTTTCCGAGGTCCACTGCATGTATAGTAATGTGATCCTGGACGGAAATAACACGATCGCTCAGGAACGAATGAACGGAAAGGAGAGGAGCAAACGAACAAGGAAACTGCGAGGGCGAATTTCGTTGGCATACGCCTCTATTCGAGCCCGGGCGGCTTCGTTCCCTTCGAACCCTTCTAATCCGTTTTGTAGTTTTGCCCGGTAGACGTCAGCTATCTGCCCAAAGCGCTTATGAGACCGCAGCCCGGCTCGGCACGGCAGGTTGACGGACCTGGTGAGCTAGGGAGTTAACCCAGTTGGCAGACTCTGGGTCTGCCGTGGCCGCATCGAATTGAGGCGGCGGGGAGCGTGTTCTCGAGGAATTGTCCGACTTGGTGAGCGGATGGAAAGTTGGGGTTTCTGATACGTTACTTTGCGGTAAGAGAAAGAGGTACTTGAGGACGAGGAAGAGGAGGAGGAGGATAGATAGCTGTCCGAGGAGAAGGCCTTGAGTGAAGGTAGGAGTCAATGAGAATATGTGGTTGCCCATCAAGCATGTGAAGTTCGACCAAGTCGCGCGCGTGATGATGCAACCCGCCGTCTTCGTCGCCTGGCCCGGTGCGCCTCTCACCGACTCACTCGTCCGCGCCTCTATCGCCGCTCTCGGTCTATCTGCCTCCAATATTCTCCCCGTCCTTCCGTCATCGCCGTCATCGACCCTCCTCATCCAATGGGCCAGCTATGACTGCATCGATCACGTCCTCACCGCTTCCGCCCCGAAACACGTCATCTCATCGTCGTATACGATCAGAAAGGCCCTCATTCGGAAGCACTTCTTAGCCCGCTGCATCCAATCCTATCTCGTAAAACGCCCCGAGTCGTCTCTCGCAAAAGCCGTGCCCCTCACTTGGGACATCGATATCGCCTTTGCAGACGAACTGGATGAAATGTGGACCGACGACCTATGGGACCTTGGCAGGCTTCTGGATGCCGATGGCGGCGGACACATCAAACAGTGGTTCATTCTCAAACCAGGCATGGCTGACAGAGGGATGGGCATCAGGCTTTTCGACAGCAAAGATGCCTTGCGCAGCATTTTCGAGGAGTTCGATCGCGATCCTGACGACGACGAGGCAGATGAATCGTCCACGTTCGTCGTGACTGGCCAGCTTAGGCATTTCGTGCTTCAGGTATCCGTGATCTCGATGCCGTGCGCATCCGACGCTGAGTAAACGTGCAGGAGTACGTTTCAACTCCTTTGCTCGTCGATCCGAGCGAAATTCCACTGTCGACGAGGGCCCAGTCACAGCGCGAACCCCGTGGTCACAAAGTCGTTTCATTTCTCTCTGCGCACCTGGTCAACTCGAATGACGCTCGTCTGACAGTTTCATTTGCGGACATATGTCATCGTCTCCGGCGCTATAACGGTGTTCATGTACGAACGTATCCTGGCGCTCTTCGCCGCCGAACCCTACCACGCTCCCATGCGCTCCGACCTTGAGTCCACCATTTCCCTCACTCCCCATTTGACCAACACCTCTCTGCAAACCCACCGCGGGGAAGAGAACGTACATCTTTTGGATGAGCTGATCGGGTGTCGTGTATTATCTGGAGGCGAGGAATCAAACAACAGCGTCTTGAGCGCCGTGGACGTTGCCAGGATCAAACAGCAAATAGCAGACGCCCTCTCGGAAACGCTCAAGGCCGCGATACAGCAGCCTGTACACTTCCAGGTGCGATGGTTCGCTCCCCCGAGTCTCCTGAAGTGTCGACTCTCTCTGATTCCTGCCGACAGCCATTGCCCAATGCCTTCGAGCTCTTTGGCGCTGACTTCATGGTCTCGCACGAAGCCGCCGGTTTCCAGGTCAAGTTGTTGGAAATGAATTCTGAACCTGCCATCGAACTCACGGGACCACGACTGACCTGGATCCTGGCAGACCTGTTCAAAGCCATCGGTGTTGTTTGCATTCAACCTTTCGTGCAGCGAGCCAGCCACGAATGTGACGGTGTCACATTGAATGTCGAGGAAACTCTGCATTTCCGCAAGTGTCTTGACATCAAAGTTCTTGCCTCCATGGCAAGCTAGGTTATATGAATGTCTGCAGGGTATGATGGTATGGCATGTACACGACAAGTATGTAAGGATTTCCTGGAGGACGAATTACATTCACAAAGTGACTCATTAAGTTTCGGGCCAAGAACCATCCCTCTTCTTGTTCTTGTTTGATTGGGTCCATGTCGAAACTCGTTTCCGCTTCCGAGAGTCCACGGCAGGATCGACGGAAGTCGCACCTGCGTCTTGAAGTCTTTTGGCAATGGTCTGGTTATATGCGACGCATCGAATCCCGAAACACTGAAGCTTGATGACACCTTGCTTGTACATATTTTTGATCATCTTCATGTGAGAGGGAGGCACAAAGTCTGGGAACAGTGTCGTGCATCTTGAAGCATGATCCATTTTCTGCACGTTTCTCAGTCTCTCAGCAACCCATTCTGATGCACACGCACTGTATTGTCAAGTTTTTTCAACGTATTGGTGGCCATTACCATGGTGCCTTGAGTTTCCACGCGTTCATACGTGCCCAGGTAATTGACTTTCCCTCCTGAATGATAGCACACATCCAACTGCTCGCCAACGAGAAAATCATCCTCGAATTTAGTCCAGGCAATACCGTTGGCTTTGGGGTTATATCGGAAAATCGGTTTGACAACGAGACCCAGCGCGATCCCGGATCCAGACCAAATGACCTCATTGCAGTTGATGGAGTAAGGCCCTTTACTGGTGAGACATCAATTACGGTCCTCTTCGGATGATCAATGCGTACCAGATGTCCTTGACATCCTGCTCTTCGATGTGGTAAGTAACGTGGACTGTGAGGTGGCGCCTCCGTACCTTGAGAAGTGCCGGGTTGTATGACCGAATGGAAGCCAACTTTGACTGGCCTTCCACAGGCTCGTACGGTAAGCTTTTCAGATACTGTTTGAAGTCAATCTCAGTAGCGACTGCTTTTTTTGACTGTTGTGTTGCCATTAATTTTGCTCGAGAGAGGGCGGCAGGCTGACCTCCTCTAGTTCCTGCATACTGTTCGAGAGGGCATCGCGAAGCTCATTCAAAACCTGTGGCAGTGTCACAACTCTGATGTTGAGTGCTGCAGTCGAATTCTACGAACTTCGTGGTACTCGTTAGCTTTAGCCTTTGTCCGTTTGTACTTTTCTTGAAGTGCTACGAGCTTTTCTTCATTGCGTAAAGCTTCCTCCTACGGGGAAGCCTCGTAAGTTGAAATGGTGATAAAAAACACGTTGCTACCTTTTCACGAGTGAGATTCTCGTTCTCAGCGAGCAATCTGGTGATTTCTGCTTTTGTATCAGACGTAGGCTAAAAGAGTTTCATTCGTCAGTTGTCTGTGATCGATAAGGCGCTGCAGGCGTTGCCACCTCCGGATATTGTAAGGGATTGAGTTCGTCATCCTCCGACTTTAGGGAGGATAATTGTGTAAGCTGGTCCCGGAGGGCAGCATTGACCGCTCTTAGATTATCATTCTCGGCAATTAGTTCCTGTGCCCTTTCAGGAGTCAGCCTGTTGGAAGGGCCATCCGCGTCTGAAGTGGTGGATGTTTTCTAAAAGACAGAAATGATGAGGTTGAGCACGAGAAATGCAGAGCGAATCGGACCCGTTGAGCTTCGCGAAGCTGGGCTCGGACTGTCTTGAGCTCCTGGCCGAGCAGCCTGACCATCTCTGCAGATAACTCTGGATCGTTCATCGATGTAGTAGTAGTTTGACTTAGGATGACACCACGTGACCGCGACTGAACATTCTTATGATCAAGCCTTCAAGTTGTTGGATGGAGGGTTCTTCGCCTCCTTCGAATGCAGAACGTGCAACATCGCGGAAACGATCTAAATGGGACGAAGAAGAACCAGACAGCGAAGCAATTCAATCTCGTCAACAATCTCTCAGACGTCGCATAAAGTCGGTGCGGAATACCCGCACTCGCGACCCCAGCCAAGTCACCCCCGTGGATCCTTCTCCATCTCAGCAACTTCGCCCAGCCCGTTCTAGCGCACACAGCGTCTTCGTGCCCCTCCGAAACCTTCATCCTCCCATCCAGCCTTCTCGTTCTGTATACTGTTACGAACGTCTCAACCAAATAGAAGAAGGTTCCTATGGCGTCGTATTCCGCGCCAGGGACAAAGAGACTGGGGATATCGTCGCCCTCAAAAAGCTCAAACTTGACGAGGAGAAACATGGCTTCCCAATCACCGCCCTTCGTGAGATTGGCGCTCTCATGGCTTGTCAGCACGAAAATGTCGTTCGAATCCGCGAAGTAGTCGTCGGTGACACCTTGACACAGTGAGTTCCGCCGTTCTATTCTCTCAGAGGTTGCCATCACCACTAACCACCGGAAGAGTCTATGTAGTCATGGATTTCATTGAACATGATCTCAAGACGCTCTTGACATTGATGCCATCCCCCTTCCTGCAGTCGGAAATCAAAACTCTGATGATGCAGTTGTTATCTGCCGTCGCTCATTGTCATTCCAATTGGATTCTACACCGTGATCTGAAGACAAGCAATCTCCTCATGAACAACCGCGGTATGATCAAGGTAGCCGATTTCGGTCTCGCACGAAGATATGGAGAACCTGTCGGCGTAGGTGGCCTAACTCAACTAGTGGTAACTTTATGGTACCGGTATGTTGACGGGCGGCGTCTATTCTGTCTTGTCCTCTCTCACACATTCCACAGTGCTCCAGAGATTCTTTTGGGAGCTACCAAGTATTCAACTCCCATCGACATGTGGTCTGTTGGATGCATTTTCGCAGAACTGCTCTTGAAAGAGCCTTTATTCCAGGCTCAAGGAGAGGTCGAACTCCTTTCTATGATTTTCAAGCTCCTTGGCCCTCCTACTAGTTCCTCTTGGCCGGATTATTCCAGTCTCCCTCTCGCCAAGACCATCTCACTCCCTGCGCCACATGCTCACCAATTCCGCCAGCGGTTTCAGTACATGACAACAGCTGGGATCGATCTTTTGATGTTACTCTTGACTTATGATCCAGAGCAGCGCATCACTGCTGATGAAGCTCTCCGTCACCCTTATTTTAGGTCAGTTACCATCATTCTCGTTTCTGTTTCAGCTCATCGTTTGTGCAAAGTGAATCTCCTTTACCCAAGCACCCAGACCTTTTTGCTTCATTCCCATCAGTCGCAGCCGGTGAAAGGTGAGCAGCATTCCATTGTCGTGACATGACACTTGATCTCACAGGCACCCAGACGCAAGAAACCGTTTGATAGTCCCTCTGCACCTGTGCGAGCGGCAGATTACATTAAATTTGCGGACAATGATGTACCATAGTTTGCAGCACATGATACGTTTATTACGAATCGCCAGTGCATGTAAGAGTTATAGTTGGAGGATACAAGAACATTAGTTAGGCTTAACTACACACCGCTGCCATCGTCGACACTATTCAGCAGCTGTCGCATTTTCTGGAACCGCGTCCTAGTGCGATCCATTTCACCGCATTTGTCGTAAAACTCTTTCACCTCTTGTACAGTGAACCTGAATTCGTTGGCTATATCATAGATCGCTTGGTCGATGCAATGGAGCGTAGACACTGCCTGTCCGTCTCCCAATGCAATTGCGGTCGGTGCAACAAAGGTGTTGGACAGACTTGAGCTCGGACCGCTGTAGAATTCTCAAGCAATGCACGACTCCGCAACCAAACACTTACACCGTTTTTGTTTTCTTTGAGACGTGGGGCCCATTGCTACTTTCGTCGTCCGTTTTCCGCTTTCCCCATGGCGGAGGAGACTGATTACCAACTCGAATGCGCCATTCCTCGCTCTCTTCACCGTCCGCCATTTCCTCTTCGTCAGGAGTTTGTCGAGAACGAGTACCCGACATTGAAGCTTGTGGTTCGCCAGGAATCTGGTCGGGAGTAAACAGGATGATGGGCACGGCGATATTGGAGTTGCCATCGACTCCAGTCATTTGTCTCTCCGCCTGACCTGGTCGAACCGACTCGTCGACCGCCTTTGCGCGCTTTTTCCTCGTACGCCTAGTTTTTTCTTCTGCCTGTCGAACATAACCGTACTGTCCTTTCTCCCCGTGGGCTGGCTTTTTCTGATCCACGACTGTGGTAATCATGTTGTCCAGGCGAATCGAATTCTTCTTGTAGCGCTCTCGCCATGATTGCCATGTATGCCGAGTTACCCACGCGTACTCTGGGTCAACAGCCTAGGTCCCATCAGATACTGGTTGCTCAGCATGTCTCGACGAACTCACCATCTCACATAGCTGTTGATATAGACGGTTACCAGTTCTACCCCCTGTTTCCTTGTACGGGATTTTGGTTGCTATCCACTGGCACAAACGTTCTTCGTCCTCTTCAGTGAACTGAGTTCGTCTGGGTATGAGTGAGTGACGTGTGTAAGTGACGGGAGTGTTAGGAGAGCTCACTCTTCCCCAGGACGCCTCCCACCGGGGTTCTTATATACCAGGGGAGTGTAAACGAATGCACCTTTCTCCACACATTTCTTGACCCACAAATAAGACTCGATGTACTTGTCTGAAACACCCTGATACGACTTGATGAGATGCTGGAAAACCTCCGTGTTCGGGTCTGCGAGGATGACTCGAGCAGACTGAGGGGATGCAGTGGGATCTCCTCCTGAATGCTTGAGTTACCAAAAAAAAAAAAGTGAGACCTGGAGGTCGATGGCGATGACCACGCGAACTCACCATGATGCGTTGGCTGAGCGCCGCACGCGCGTTCACGTTTGCGATGCTCGGATGTATGTGCATCTTGATAGGTGCTCCGTTCTCGACGAATATCTGCCTCAGTAGCATTCCGGCGATCTTGCAAGCCTCAACGTAGGTATAGGGCACGAAATGGCGTTCAGGGCGATCGGAGCTGATCCAGCAAAGGCGAAGGCGCTCTTCTTCTGGTGTGCCAGGCTGGGTCAATATGTAGCCTTGTCTCGGCACCTTGCTTTCTACGCGCCCGCCGAGAGACTGAGCTGCACGTCAACTATAGTCCAACCCCGGGGGTGCAAACGCGCTCACTGTGATGGTTTCGCATAACTCGGCTTGTATTTCTTGAGAAATGTCCTTCTGTATGAAGAACTTGACGGCTAAACCGTTCTCGTCTTGGAAAATTGGCTGGATAGTAATTGTGAGGTCCTGAGAAACCAATCAAGAAACGGAATGCTCACCATGGGCACTCGCTGTTGCTGGTGGATGACAGAACCCAAGGATCGGGTTAGGTTTAGGATTAGGATTACTGGGGTTAGGGTTGTCGTGCCACAGACAAAAATATAAATAAATAAAATAATAACGATAAAACATCCGATCCGTGTGTGTGAGTAGAACTAGTAAAGTAGTGTACAATATTGTTAGGTTGAAGGATTGCTAAGAAGCTCTCATCTCCCTGAGCCTCGCAATCACATCATCCGGATGTATATTTTTGGTCTTCGCCCTACCACTCCAAAATCGAGTGGGTTTGCTGACCTTCACCTCCACCTCGAGCTGTGAGTCGGAGGCTTGGATACCAACTTTAGCCTGAGCAAGATCTCCCGCTGCACTATTATGTGATGAGAATTGGAGCCTTCCAGTTGATAGCTCTTCACGGTCGACGCCAAAGAAGTCTGCCAATTTTTCCACGCGCCAACTCGACTCTGCCGTCGCAGGTCGCCTGGTAACCGTTGCAGAACTTGATGGGATGTAGCGAGTATGTATAGAGAATGTACCGTTCTCGCTGGCAGTTTCGCCGCATGGACGGGAAGGGCCGTCAGAACGTGTGTCCTCTGATGCTCCTTCGGGAACTTGATTAGGTATAATTATCATATTCGACTGGACAAAAAAAAAAGTAAGTGACCGTGCCATGCTCACAGCAATCCCAGATCCATATCTCACCGTAGTCTCGGCATTATGAACCCCGCTGCCGGCAGTGGACTCCATAATTTGTGTCTTAGAGAGAGTTCCAGCCGACTCGGTCAATCTGTGGCGGGTCACACCCTCCCACTTCAGTGATTTACTTCTCCGCAAATTTCCTTCAGCAGATCCAACGATGGATGACTCCGGTCTAAACGACCTAGGCTCGAGACTTCTTCGTCTGCGATGATGGCCACCACGACGCGGGGAGAGAGAGGAACCAGAAGTGTCAAAGGGTAAGGAAGCAGGGCCCGTCACCATTTCTGCAGGGATCTCCTCTCCCAGATGCCTAGTCAACTTTGCAAGTCTAGCACGGTGTAATTGTCCCGTACGCCAATGCGCGAGCTCTGGGTCGTCTTCTTCTTCAAGCTCTTTGTCTTCGCAACCAAGTAAGACAGCGGAGAATGGGGACCTATTTGTAGGGCTTCTGCATGGTATATTAGAGGCATTCAGCGGCGAAGGGAAAGGTGCAATGAGCGTTGTCGGTGAGTTGGGCGGTGAGTGTGACAGCGTGGCGGTTTGCAAAGCAGCCGAACGAGGAATAATGGATGATATGAGCGGAAGACGAAGTTGACGGCGAGGCTTTCTGAGCTTCACGGAAGAACGCCCGGTGCTGGAGACGACATTCTCGACCTCTACCCTTGCCTCGGGCACCTTCTCCAGGACACCGACCGTGCCAGACCGCTTTGGTGAGACAATGTAGTGAAAAACCCAGCCGAAATTCATTTTAGTTTGCTTGGAGCTCCCACTGGGGCAGGTGTCGTTCTTCTCCTGAGAACTAGCCAGATGAAGGGAAGGAGGGAGAGCAGGTATGGAGTGAGATGATGAGGAACGAGTAGCTTCATGTGACATCTTTCGGCGTAATGGATGCTTGCTTACTTCAGTGGACGGGAAAGCGTTATGTAGCTGGCCGGTGACGCCATCCGCGGGACGCGGGACAGAGGCAGGCAAACCTAGATACTAGTTGGGGTTTATGGACTCACGGAAACCCAGCCACCAGACGAATGTTGAGATAATTCTGGATCGCTCGTAACCTAGAAACAGGCTCCCATGTGGGAAGCGGCAGCGCTGTACATGACAAGATGTCAGCAGAGTCAGCAGTTCCTCGAGCTCAATGTAGACTCACCTCCTCAAGCCCAGGTCGCCGACTCGGAGAAGGGTCGCGACAATCACTGACGATGCAATGCACGCGCGCTAATAGGTAACCCGAGAGGACCGTAATCATGGAGTCTAGATGGCTCTCTCAGGCTGTTTTTGTGAGATGTGAATACATGTGAGTTACGTCGTGACTTGCTTTTGATGGGGTCGCACTGTGGCATATCAAAGACACTGCATTTCCCCTGATGACCTGTGTTGCCAAATACGTGTTCAGGTACATGAGCTGGAAGGGTCAAATGAACATGGGTATACGTCGTAGAGCCGTAGATGCAATAAGTATGAACCTAGTAGTACTGCAATGTAACTTAGCCATGAAAATAATAAGAAAATATACATCAAAGCTGTCCCAAGTCAGGTAACGGATGTCCCAATAACACGAGATCCCCCTTTCAACATGTTAATGCCTTGAGGAGGGCGGGAAGATTTGTCAGCAATAGCCGACATTCGCAGATCAGATGGTAGTTTTACTAGCGAAACACGCTTTGCCGCTCTGGTTTTGTTCCATTCCTCCGCTTGTTCCTCTGGGGAGTCAGGTGCTATGGGTAGATTCTCATGCAAGGCTGTGACAGGAAGGGATTGGTTGGTGGTGGATAATAATAAATAAGAGGGTTCGTCGGCCGATGCTATTGACTCATCAAATCCTTGTGCAACCGGTGAATCGGCGAAGGGAGGTGGTCCCAAAAGTGAGGATGTGGGAAATGCTTCGCCCGACGATGGCCAGTCAGGGCCAAAATCGAGCGCCGAACGGTATGCTTCATGGGCGGACGAGTCGAAGGACCGCGAACCTGATGGAGGAGACTCTTCGCGCGACATACTGTTGGGTCGAAGTTCTTGACTAGAGAACGATGACCGTAGGACATATTCAGAGTAACGCTGCTGCAAAGTTTCAGTTGCAGCCTGCAAAGCGAGCGACGTTGCCTCTTTGAAATTCTTCTCCTCGACAGCGAGATCGTTGAGAAGAATGTTGCGATGACAGACGAGCTTGGTTACATCTAAGCGCATCACATGTATCTTCTTGGACATCGTCTGTATGGTTTCCTGCAAACGATCCCGGGTAGATTTCTGGAATGGTGCCAAGATTGCAATGTTTCTCGCGACGTGCATGCTAGAATCGATTTGTGCATTGGCTGTGCAGATGCGATTCTCCAGGTCTTCCACCCGAGTATGTATTATGCGAAACCTGGAAGCGAGACGGGGAGATTCTGGTCCAACTGAATGTGCCTTCTCCACAACCGATAGATCTCCAGCGCTAATGCGAGCAGTAGCCAATTCTGCCTTCACTGTGTCAAATGTCTCCTGAAGCTGGGATGCTCCTTCGACCTCTGGTACAGATGGATCACCCGATTCATTTTGGAAAGTACCCGCGTCCGGACAGTACTCGTCGTGCGACCTACCATCATCAGGAAGTGCTTCCGTTGGCTGAGAGTGGTTATGATGAACCCAGGCCAATGTTCTTGGTTGAACGAAATTCGGAAGTTGCAGGTCATGAAGATGTGACGTAGCAGCAGCTACTCCGGTGAGCTCGAGAACTTTGTCTGTCATCCCGAGTGATCGCATGCGTATGCCCGTGGTTTTGAATGCACTTGCATAGTTGATACGTGATATCCACTCATTCATCTCATTCTCCCCGGTGATTTGAAAGAGGATATGCCGTCGATCACGGGTGATGAGATGAAAGGTATTCAAGTGCTGTAGTACGAGCTGATGAGTACTAGACAATTGCAGCATGTGTTAGTTTACCTTGCTATCGGATTGGTCCAGAACTGCCAGGGCACCGTTCAATGAAATGATTTCATCGGGCTTGAACGACGTTGATGCAATGGGGGCTTTCCTTGGAGAATCGTTCCAAGAGAGTAGTAATGATGCCCACGATAGGTCACGGAAAAGAAGAAGCGACGATCTCGTAAGTGCGACACTATATGGACGCCACTTGCGATTCGATGGCTTTTTTCCCCCTTCCAGCAGATCATCCTTCCGATTAAGCACAGCGACCTTGATAAACTTGATGGTCCATGTCTCAGATGCAACTAATGTCTCAAGTGCATTGGAAAGGCCATTGAAAGATGGAGTTTGAATACCCCCAACACTCAAACCAAAGAATGGGGCCGTCGATCGCGCATCCGTTAATCCTATTTGTACCGTGTGGCCCCTGATAAAATCCAATAGGATCTCGTCATAGTTCCAAGGAGCACCAGTGCCATCCCATCGAAACGGGTTCTCAGGTGGTATTTGGCCATCGACGTTAACACGGAGCTGATCCAGCAGGTTCTAAAAGAACACCTGAGGCAAAGAGGCGAAAGTGGTGCAAGACACTCACATTCGTGATAAGATAGTAGGGATCGATCTTTGGTCTGCTGAGTAACGTGTTCCCGCTTTGAATCAAAGGACTTGGAACCCCAGATGACGTGGAGGGTCTGGTAAGATTACCCTCAAAACTCCCATCAGGGTCTAAGGGATCCTCGATGAAGATGAACGGGGCAAAAACGATGTTGTCGTAGAAGCACTGTGAAACTGCCATGAGTGACCCATTGCAACGACAACGACACGCTACATACATCAAGGATATCCGGAATCAAACCTGGGAGTGTGGTGTTCCTCACATAATCTGCTTTGGACATCTTGCGTTTATTTGACTTGTTGAAAGCGTCGGTGTGTAACATGATGAGGCTGAAAGCTAGGATATATGGGTGATCTGAGCGGAGGAACATCGTTAGCAAATTCTGCGGAAGAGGATTTGGGGATGACACACCTTTGGAACCGAATAGGTCAGGGTTACACGAAAGGTACCTATTCCCAAATGCTTCAATCACTCGATCAATTTGTTGTGTCTCCCGTGGCAGACCAACATCCATCAACAGTTTGCGCAATGCGACATCCAAAGGGTCACCGCGGAAATCAAAACGTCCAATAAATAGCTTGAGTGAATCGGCATGTATCGAGTCTCCGCTGCATAAAACAGTTAACAGGAGTAAAGACCGTCGGCGGAATCTTACGCAGAAGCCAAGATTCCAGCTATTTCGGCCTTGGAGACGAGTGACACCAATCTATCAACGAACATCTCGGAAGATTCGCTTGTTCGAGGCTTTAGGACATCGGCTGGGATCTGAGACAGAGACGGCCGAGGAGAGCGAGAGATGGGGGACGGCTGGACTCCATTGGAAAAGGGAGACCCGTTTTTGGCAGACGACGAGGAAGATGAGGCGAATAGATTAATCGAAAGTCGATGCAGGAGTGGCGGATTAGTCGAAGAACGAGGTCGGGGATTGCGCGGATTGATTTTGGATTGGACCGTGGGATGGACTGAGAGTGACTCGTTTGGAGAAGGAACCATAATCGGCTGTTGTAAAGTAAAGAGAGTGCGTGTGCGTGAAGACATTGCGGAATCAGCTGTAGTCGGACGTCGTGTGGCTGGGCGGCGTGAAGTAAGAGAATATGGATCGGCGGTGGACGGTCGAACATTGGTACTATCTGGAGCAATTGAGCGTTGCGGCAAACTAGGGATGTTGGTGCGAGCCGTCGAGGGGCGACGAAGAGCACGTTCCGAATGGCGCCTAGAGAGTCCTGAACTGCTAGAATTGCTACTTGACCGAGCGAGGGATGCTGGAGGTGCAGTGAAATTGGCGTGGAGCGGGGAGGTGGCTTTCATGGTTGGAAGCGAGGGTGACTCGGTTGGAACAGTAAGATGTCGGGTCATAAGGCGTTGAGATGAAGTTGAAAACTTGCGTGACCAAAACGAAGATTTTCGTACTAGGGGTGTCGCAGGAGTGGTTCCAGTAGTAGCGGGCGGGGATGTTGAAGTTCGTTTCGCAGTTCCGAACATGGGGGTCATCGAGACACCTCTGGCACGCTGTTGCTCAGGACTGGAGGAAGGCTCTTGAGAACGCAACGAATACGTGCTCTTACTTTTCCGCAGAGCGTTCTCGTTGCTGCTGTTAGGAAATGTCGTAAACGCAACAGAGTTGGTCTGAGAGGGTGGGGATATTATGGGTGGGTTGCGGTATACGTCTAAATAAAAAGTGGGCTGGGAAGGAGAGTCGGTCGCATGTTGAACGGTGATGGACACCCGAGGATCGTTTGGATCATGGACCTCGCGACCGTGGGCACCGATGTTTGGCTCAACGTCGGGGGACGGGGTCGGGGGAAGGTCTTTCTCGAACAACGGTCTCCGGGGAGGCGCACTGCGCAGATTTGAGTCGTCGACATGGTGTAGAGCTTTGCGCGCTGAGGGAGACAGAGGAAGTATACGGCGTGTCCAATGTGGTAGGGAGAAAAAGTGGAGACCACCGCCAGCGATATTGCTGGGGGTGTCTGGAGTGCGCACGGGGGGGTTCTGCTCGGCCCTCGACGGCGGCGCTGGTCTGAGATTCGCAACAGAGCCCGGGCAGGAGTTAGAGCAGCGTACGTTTGCTGAAGGGGAGTGTTTGTTTCCCAAACCAAGCATACCGACCATAACAGCGTGCTACGTGATGAACGTAGACACTGTGTTCGCTACCGGAGGCGCTGGGGAGAGGCCGAAACACGGTGAGCACAAGTTGAAGCAACGTCGACGTTGAATGTCACTCGACGGGGTGGAGGAGCCCCGTGCCAAGGCACAGGTACATGCTTATGTAAGTGAGAAGTATACTAACTACAGTTAGTAAGTAAGAACCGAGCACCAAGATATGAATCTGTAGCATCAACTCCGTCCCTTTCGCGCGAGTAGCTCTCTGCGTCTCCTCAGCAAGGCGTCGCGCTGATCGATCCGTCAGACAAAGAGCCGCAATCGTCTCGGCTGCACGCACCTCTCCCGCCCGTTTTTTCTCTCCATACTTCATTCGCTCGTAAAGCTTCCGCTTCTTGTTACTCAACAGCATCTTGCCCATCTCTTCTTCATCTTGATCGACTGGCTTCTCCTTCGCCCGCTTCCTCTGCAGTTTTTTCACTTCCTTCTCGAAGGTGCCGTATTCCATTCCCGCCGCCTCGGCTGCTAGTTCTGCAGCACGGAGAGACTCCACGTCGTCAGCATTCCCAATGCTGACCGTCTCGCGAACTCCTTCCTCTTCTTCTCGCTCCGAACCCTCTTCCTCCTCGCTGCCGGGCACCTCCTCTTCCGGTCCTTCCTCCGAGTGGGGTAGGTCAACGGTCGGGTCATAAGCCCCTGCTTTATCGCCAAATGGAGACAAATGAGGGGGCAGCGTGGCACCTTGCGCATAGAGATCTTCTACAAGGATCTTTCCTGCGTTGATACAGTCCACAACCCATTGCGGTTGGATATGCTTTCGTTTTCGCCGCCGTTCCTTCTCTTCTGCCGATTCGTTCGCCTTGCTGATCGCGGGTCGGTCGATGATAACGTGAGTGATGGAATCATCAGATTCCGTGATGGGAGATCCACTTCCTGACGATGCCGGCCAGCCAACTCGACCACCAAATGACCTTATCAGAAACTCGAAAACGGGTCGGGATGTCTCCCGCGACAAAAAGAAGGTGTACGCAGAAAATAGCGACGTAGGCGTCAATTTGCGCGTCTCCGATAATGATTGCAGTGTAGGCAGCAACGCCGCCGCATCCACGTCAGCAGAAGAGTGGACGACAAACTCCTCGTCGACCTCGATGGATTTGGTAGCGAAGTCGCCATCGACATCTTCGTTGACAGGCGATGGATCAGCGGTAATGTTTTTGATTGCTTGCCGAACCTCCTTTGTGGATGCTATTTTGCCAGTGGTTGGGGGCATTGGCATGGATGCCATATTTTTCTCCTCTGTCTTAACACTGAATGCACCCATCCCAGCACCCGCCTCATCTCGGTTAGCATCCAAGGGAGGCGGGTAGACAAGCCCTGCGTCCGTGTAGAGCTTGAAAAAGACGAAGCCAAGCAGAGTTTGATAAAGTTCCAGGAATGTCAGCATTACTCGGACATCAACGTCTGATGGTATCTGCAAACAGGCTGCTTAGCACCTGGGACTCTGAAACATAGGAATAATGTTACGTTCTGCGTAAATTGGTAGGGCACAAGCCAGGTGACATCCTGGTCCATGATTTCCGCCTGGTAGTATATTCCTTTGATGGAGAGAAAGACCTTCCTGAGCGAACGCGAATGCATAACGTACAGTTGCCATTCGGCAGCCAGGCGGGAACAATTGGCGATTAACTGTGGTGACACACGATCGTTGGAGGGTAGGGAGGCAAAGAGAAATATCATGCAAAGTGCATCATCGATATCTCGCACGGCGTCGATAAAGGTGGGGTATCTGATGATCATGTAAGTCGCCCTTGCAAAGAACGCGGAAGGAAAGTGCTGTACCTTTCCTTTACGATGTGATCTAGTCGATAAGTTGGTTTGTTGTCCTCCAGGTTCTTCGCAATGCTCCATTCTCCACGGCCAAGAGCTTTTGAGATCTTCTTTGCGAACGCCTTGTGCTCGCGCAGCTTGTTCAAGACTGGCTCGTGCGCGAGGTATGCGATGTCCTTTGTGTAGTAAAAGGACGTTGGAGCCGTCGAGCCTTTGTTGGCTTTCTTTTTGCTTCGTGGCTCGCGGGGAAATATCCCTGTTCTGCGTTATGGCTGGAGAGGTGACATGACGAAGTCGAATAATACCTTTGAGGATACACAATCGCCGGAAGTCGGCCAGGGAACACTGTAATTTTTTAACCGCGGCTGACCGGGTCATGTAGGCCTTGGCCGCACCAGCCTTGCCCTTTTTTTTGATACGGCCCATCTCAAGATATTTTTGAGGGCGCGATTTTGTGTCGAGGAGAAGTGTCTGAAGTGGTCAGTAGTGGCTTTGTTTGTACAACGTCAACAACGTCCTACTCGACCAGACTACCATCACAATCATGAGGTGAGCGGGACCATCGCCGATGGTGCTGGAACGTCGTGCTCACTGCGCTCATGCCAGTCAGTACGTTCATGTTCCTAAATCCGAGCTAGACGAGGCTCAGCTACGCCAGCTGGAGGAACATGAGATCAGCCAGGGACCCTTGTCAGTTTTGCAGCAGGCCGTCCGCAACCACGCCCAGGTCCTTATCTCCCTCCGGAATAACAAAAAGTTGCTCGCACGCGTAAAAGCATTCGATCGACACAGCAACATGGTTGGTCATTCTCCGTCTCGTCCTTGCTCTACCTGATCTCTGATATCCGCCTAGGTGCTCGAGAACGTGAAGGAGGTACGGTCGCCCGACCTCATTTCACGCCGTTTCGTTGACGATATGACTAGATGTGGACCGAGGTGCCAAAGGGTAAGAACAAGAAGCCCGTCAATAAGGACCGCTTCATCAGCAAAATGTTCCTGCGGTATGTGTCCTTCCATGTGATGATGCCATATTCTGACCGCCGATAGTGGGGACTCTGTTATTCTAAGTACGTTTCGTGCCATGCCTCACAGGATCTGAATGCTGAATTTTGCGCAGTCCTTCGCAACCAAGCCTGATGCGTGAAGGGGGCTCGTGGCCGTCGTATATACATACTCAATGCGTGGGAGCAGTGATGGCATGGTAAAGATGAGTTCGAAGTGTACCTAATGATGTACTCGCTTCAACGAGCTTGCTTCGGATGCATTTGAGTTGTGCCAGCCGATGATGTTCCGGGAAAGAGCTGTCGGATTTCTCTGTTGGCGATGGCGAGCCGGTTTTGAATTGCCACCTGGGCTGCATGAGGCGTGCACGGGGGAGAAGCAAACGAGCTCACGATATCGGTGAGGTGCTTGTTGCGCTCGATCTCTGCGCGAAACCAACCGAGTGTCTCTGCGCGTGTACGTGGGTCGGGTATGGCTATGGTCCTGTGAGGCGGGTATGTACCGGGAAGACAAGTACGCACAGCGAGATGCCCTGAGTGCGAGGCGGTAGAGGTGTATGACGCGCTGCCTGAGGATGAAATGTTTGAGAGAGAGCATGTCTGAGTTTGGTGGCCGTGGCGACGAGACCTGCTTGTTTGTTTTCCACCATGTCCTCATCATCAGATATTCATGTTTCCCCGCAACATCCTTCTCCCGTCCTCACCGTGTCCGACAGTCTCGCCAGTCTCGCCATCGTCCCCGCCGAACCTTCCCCTCCTCCTCAACAACAACCCAAAGTACCCCCCGACGATCGTCCCTTCATCATGTATTCTCGCTCTCAGCTTCTTTTTCTCCACAAATCTCCTCTGGTGCAGCTCCCCAGCGGCATGCCAGCCCTAAAAGATTGGTTCGGGTCTGTGCTCGCATCCTTACCCCCTTCTTCTACTGCCTGCTCACCGCAATTTCAGCACCGAAAACGACCCGTCGAGTTCTAAAAAAGACTCCGAGACGCCACTCCCCACAGGAAATGCGCGAGACCGTCGGTGTGTAGCCTCGCTCTCCCTCCAGCTCGTCTGCTGACATTGCACACTCAGGTTCCGTCGGGACGTAGATGATAGTGGTACGTGTCTCCTTTCCTCGTACATGTTCTCGCCAACGCCGCTCTTCAGCTTCTGCGAGACAATCATTCCGTGGCGCTGCCATTACCCAGCCCTCTCAGATGGGCAATTTCAAGCATCAATCTATCCGCGCAGCCGACCGCGACCGCGACCGGGACGTAGACAAGGAACAAGATCGCGAAAGGGTCAAAGAAGGTCAAGAACGACTGCGTAATGCGAGTACAGATCTCATCCGACTCACTTAATCGCATTGAACACCGTCATTCCAGCTGTCGGACAAGTATGACCGTGATCGCCGTGCTCTCTCGTCTATTTCGCAGATGCGAACCAAGGACAGAGAGTTGGCCCCCCATCTTGCTAACACCTCTTCCAGGGCCGCTGCTCAGGGACAACAGGCAACTTCTTCTCGTGCAAGTGACTCGCGGGACGCTCAAAGGAAGAAAGACGGGGAATCCAACGAAGATTGGCGACGTGGTGAGTCATCGTCAGTGATATGTTGCATGCTACAAAACTGACCAGCCCCATCGTGGTAGGCGGAGATCAACCTCGAACAGGTAAAGACCGTAAGTACTCAGTTACTGCTCTTGACTGCTCACTTACCGATTCGACCAGGGCCAGAGAATGGTCGCAGGGACCGCGATGATCGCGAGCGGCCGCGCTCCAGAGCGCGCGATCCCTCCCGGCCCCGTCGCGAAGGATCTCCTTCAAGACGTGACAAAGAAGAACGGAGAACGGACCGTGACGATGGATATGCCTACCGAAAGGACAGAGATGATCGCGACAGGGAAATTGAACGAGACTCCGAGCTCGAAGATCCCAGACGATGGAGAGATGACGGGAAAAGAGACGAACGCATAGCCGCGAGACGCGAAAGGGAGACACGCGAACGCGAACGGGATTTGCGCGACCGCCGTGAACGACCCACTTGGGATGGAGGTGATCGTTCCGACAGACGCTGGGCTGCTGGAGATGAACGGGAAAGCCGGGGCAAGAGAACAGGTGGCCGGGACAGGAAGCCGGGCGAAGACGGTAAAGACCGTGATGACCGCAAAGACCGAGAACGCGAGAAAGAACCTGCTTGGATGGATACTTACATCCCGAGCAATGGTAGTGGTGGTGTTATTGGCGGCCAGCGTCCTGGCGGGGAACTGGATGGTATCCAAGCGTTTAGGAAGGAAATGCAGCAGAAAGGCAAATCCTCCTCGCCAGTGGCGTCCAGTCTCGCGGTGCCGCAGACTCAAGCTTCATCCCCGGTTCAGGCTCCCGAAACCCAGCTCGATGAGATCCAACTCTTTCGTCTGATGATGAAGCGAGAAGAAGAGAAGAAGAAATCAGACTCCCCCGGCGTGATTACCCCAGCACTTCGTTCTTCCGCTGAGAGTCCTTCTGCAGGTCTTCATGATGATGCTTCACAAGGTGCGCTACAAATGTCTAATGAATTCACCCACATTTATCATGGTAGTAGTTAATGCATCCACACCTATTCTTCCAGGAGAAGGGGTCTCTCGTGTGTCATCGCCTGGCGAGCAGCATGAACCTCCTGTCGTTGTCAGCGTGACTACATATGCACCAACCTCATTTACATCCGCCTCTTCCCCCCAGGCCTCTGCATCATTAGTGTTCAGCAGTCAGGAATCTGAATCGTCCGATAAACTGTCCCCACAAAGTTCGCGAGTATTCCCAGCCCCACTACTATCCGACCCATCTACAACTATGCAGCCGTCTACTGAGTCAACGCTGGCTGCAAACCAAACGTCTCAAGCTCACCCTCCCGGAGGATCTCGGCTCCTTGCGCTGGGGTCCCGGAATCCACAAAATGCAGTTGCTTCGTCTATGCGCTCCCAAAACCCAGCGTCATCCGTCCAAAAGAATGGCAATGTTGCCATGAATGCGGTCATTGGTGCTGGACTCAGCGTCAGTCAGTCGATTGATCCCTCCGCACACTTCACTCCCGTGGTCGAGACACTACGACCCAACAATGAATATTCCCCATATGAAGCACACAGAGATGCGCTCACTCCCCCAAACACACGTACGCCCGAAGCAACCCACCGCGGGTCTCTGACCTTGGCGGGCGATCGCACCGTTTTCCCTTCAGACCACATATTGTCTACTGAGACTAGCCTTGGAGGGGGGTTTCCGAATGGCCTCCAGGCTCAGTCTTTCGAACCTGCCAGTTCAGGTGCTGCTGCTGCGAAAGGCAGTCGATTTGCAAAGTTCTTTGATGGGAAGAACAGAGACAGCCAACCGACTCCCTTCTCAAAAGGTCCGATTGGTACATCGGGGATGTCACAGCCTGCTCCTCAGAAAACGGACCTTTCAGGCTTGCATCACAACTCTGAAGCCAGAGCAATGGAAGACATTTTTGCAATGCTTAACAACTCTGCGCAGGTATGTCAATCCTTCTTCCGAAAAGTAAGTTTCTATATCTTTTAAATAGGCTCAGAGACTCGGCGTCGCCCCAGAGTTGCCGAATATGGAGATGGGCTATGGTTCACCGTCGAACAATCTGCACGTGTTACAAAATCCTCAAGGCCATCCTCACCTACTCGGCCCCGGTCGAATGGACTCACTCTATGATGAGAGAGCCTTCGTCCCCGATGGCATGGTGCCAGGCCTTCGGTCAGCTCCACCTCGCAGTAGACAAAGTAATGCAACGTTCTCTGAATTCCCTGATGAGCCTATACCGTTCAACGGACAACGTGCCCCAACTCAGGTTTTTCAGGGTCCAGTACCCTCAGTCCATATGCAGCATGGCAACATAGGTCGAAATGGCCCAATCCCGATGCAGACAGCTCAGTTCCGCGGTGCTCCATCTCCTAATCACCTCGCTTCGGTACAACGTTTACCGCATGGCCTCGCGAATTTAGGTGGACGACCCCCCCACGAACCCAACCAGTTTGTCAATGCATCTGTTGGAATGACGAATGGCGGCCTCCATGGGACAGTACACGGAAACGGGCCTCAGCCTCCTTTTAACAACTTCCAACAACCTTCGCTAGGCTTCAGTGGTGGGCCTCAGCAGATTCGTCCTCCCCACCCAAGTGCACATCAGCTACAAGGGACGTTGGGTCCGAACACGCTACAAGGACTCGTTCATCCTGGAAACCTGGGATCCACACAAGCACAATTGTTGGGTCTGGCCGGAGCTAATGGCATGCATGGGGGGCTCCGCGCGCCTGGTGGAGGGTTTGGGCAACAGGGTCCTCAAGTCCAACCACCTCATATCGCTTTGAGGCAACACCAGCAACCGCAGCAACAGATTCATCCACACATGCTTCCACTGCACATGCAGCAGCAAGGCTTCGGTGGTGGAACCACGAACCAGCCGGCCCATGATCTCATGGCTTTACTCATGAACGGGGCCCGGAGAGACTAGATGTTATGTGTACGTATTATGCCCGATGACTTACTGATTTCGTTTCTCGTTTCTTTCTTCCTATTCGTCTCGATCCTTCTGTGTGGACTTGCCTACATTCCTTATTGATACGTAGTTTCGTATGATCCGTTCGATTCTTCTCACTGTTTCTGAATTATGAGTTTTGGGCACGATACAGTCGCATAAGTTGCACTGCTCCTGCAGTTTACTTATGCCGCTCGGGTGAGATGCGTCTGTCACATGCACCGTATCGCCTGTCAAGTGCAATAAGAAACCAGGCAAAACGCATGATCTGTGATACGGCGGCAATTGTCGGACGAAGGAGACCTAACTTGGTAAAATCCAACCGGGGGACCCATCAGTTTGCTGAGAATTTATCATGAAGGAAGACTTCTATTCTTCCGTGGCAACCAGCAAAACGTGGAGCGCTCTCCAACCTACGGAACGCCGTGGAGTTTGAGCCCATCGTCTTATCCCCATCACTAAAATTTGAGAGTGATAGCAAGATAAGCTTGCTGTCCACCTGCCACTGCGATGTGTCGACAGCGTTACTTGGTCAAGGCTTACCTGGTACCCGAGGACAACGGCGGGCCGCGCCGCACCATGTGAGATGAGCGGTCTACCTGTCACCGGTTAAGTAGACAAGTATAAGAAAAATTAGATCATTATTTGAGAATCCGACAGGGACGCGGGCTGTACCTCTCGATGAACGATGTGTGAAGCTATATACGATGAGCGCCCTGATAAGAACTTGTGAATGATGGGAGGTGCTCTGTGGGAACCGGCGCAAAAGCTTGCATGTTACGGAATATGTATGAGACAATGTGTCTATATGGACGTTTGAACCGACATTCTACGGAGCGAACATGGATCCTAGGCTGAGCGCTGAACGTTCCGAATAGCGCGTATATTTGTATAACGCTTGGCAGAGGTTAGGTCAGTGGTCTCTGTAGCGTACGAGTGCGCTGCAGTGAAAGCTTCTGAGAAGACAGCAACTTACATAAAGAAGATACGCAACTACCTAACATCCAATGCCTGCAGGCAGACAACGTGGAGTTGTCCTGCCAAATCAGAATAAAGGTAACAAATATTACCGAGGACCAAGTAAGTAATACGTGCCGCATGCCCGCTTGAAAGGACAAACGGATAAGCGGTGCTCGCTTTTCACGCATTTCGGGTGGTAAAACCTCGACTTAGAACCACCAGCCTACCTCTATCTGCTTCCCGCCCGACGCCAGCCAGTTTGCGAGTACAAGGTCGCTGCAAGTGCTCTGTTACTAGTACTCGTGACTCATCACACGCTCGATTCACTTCGAGACGATTTTCCTTGTAGTCGTTGCGCTGCATCCACCCTAGATCCCCATCCAACTCACCAGTCTTTCTTTTACACCGTCTCTCGCTTCAGTCTACCAGCATTCTCTCTAATCTCTCTCTAATCACACCACACCACAAGGCAGTGGTCATTCTCTCGCAGGTGAGTCAAGGCCGTTTGCATGCGTGGACGATGGCGTTAAATTGGTGAACAGCAAATTTCAAAGCTAGTGTGAGCGCTTTCCGTCTGTCGATACTGTCCCTGTCTGACCCAAGCAGACATCAAGCGTAGTGGTTCCAGTTCTTCTCCGAAGCTCTTCACAGTGAGTATGCGCCATATACGGTGAAATACGTCATTTTTGCTCTCGACATCGTAAAACGTGGGGTCGTGGGAAAGTGCGCGCACGGCGCTGTTTCCACACGTGCCACGGATAGCGCCGTTTGGCGGACAGATGGCGTTCCCACATAGGGTATTACTCGCAGCCGACCCGGGACTGGCTGTGAGGGTGCCGGCATCGCGCCCATCGCTGCTAGGCAATCGAGATAATCGATGTGAAGTGCCGAAAGGGTGTGGTGACAGTTATGTACAGTCTAACTTGTCTCGGATGAGCTGATGTTGCACCTCAACCTTGTCGTCACGTTTTGACATTTTCCTTTTTATCTTTTTTTATTTCATCGGGTTTCCCCTTTTATGGACGTATCTTGAGTATTTTCTCTTCGTAAATGTTTCCGGAAGTGGTTCCGTTCATTTTTCCTTTTCTCTTTTTTTTGTTTGTTAGCCAGCGTTGCTGTGCTCTTATTCATTTCAAGCAGTCCTTTCCCTTCTCTCTTTTGTAGGGTCTTCGTTACACAAGACTCCTTCCACCTCGTCGCTGCTTGCGACGTCGACCCTGCCCACTCGTCTTTCCCTTCCATATCCCCTCCTTCTACTCTCTTCACGACCCCCCACGCTGACCACGATCCCATTTTGTCCAGTCAACAGTATCCGCCACACTCGCCCGCGTACCCGATCAGACATTCTCCACCCAAGTGTCCTCACCCTCATTGCATGATCATTGTCTTGCCTGCAGTGAGTACCACATCGCGTTCTCGTTCTCGTTTGCCGCACTCCATGCGATTACATACTCCAAACCGGTTGTCTGTTGGATCGCCACGTTCTATACATATTTCATCCTCCATCAGTGACCCGTTTGCTGAAGGCGACGAGGAACATTTACGTGCGCTTGCGCTCTACCAACCAATTCAATCCGCATCCAGTACTACATTCAGGCACCTTACATATCCATGGCTCTGTCTCTCGTACCTATCATCCCTTGGCGCATGCTAACGATATAATCTCCCCTGTGCAACGCTTTCCCAGACTCTTGTTGGTCGATCACTCTCCCCAGCCAACGTTCCCCAATCCCATTGACTCAGACATGAAAGATACTTCCATCTCTTCCTACCGGAGCTCGCGGAAAGTTGCGTACCCCAAGAAACGTCCATCTCCGATAGGCGTCTTTAAAGCAAGCAAGACTCCAGGTGGTTCATTAGCTCCGAGTCATAAGTCCCCTTACTCTGCCAAGACTGCTTTGCTACAACAGCGTCAACGTGACGCACAAATTGCCGCACTTCGACGACAAGGAGTTCTTCTGGAGGAGGAATACCGCGACGACATCCGATTCTATATGCATGAAATGGAGGTGAGATTCATGCGAGCGGTCACCACGTTAATTTTTCTCACGATAAATAGAGGTATACCATGTCGTCTGCGCAGTCCATGGACCAACAACCTGAAATACGGTGGCACATGCGTCCTTGTCTGGTTGACTTCCTCGTTGAAATCCATTTTGCGTTTCGCCTTCGACCGGAAACTCTTTATCTCACCCTCAATATAGTGGACCGCTACGTGTCTCGCCGAATCGTATACATCAAGCATTACCAGCTTGTCGGATGTGCAGCATTATGGATTGCGGCCAAATTTGAAGACGCAAAGGATCGCGTACCCACTGTCCAGGAGCTCGCACAGATCTGCCGCGAAACATACGACGAATCGGCTTTCATTCAAATGGAAGGTCACGTACTGGCGACTATTCAGTGGACCCTTGGTCACCCCACAGCTGAGGCTTGGCTTCGCCTGATATGTTGCGATCCATTCGTCGAGACAGAGAAAGTCCAGCACGTTGCGCGTTTCCTTATGGAGATCACACTCTTTTATCGGGAATTCATCAAATACCCTCCTTCATCGATAGCGCTTGGTGCTTTGACACTCGCTCGGTTTCTTTGTGGCAAGCCTCGGCGCCTTTTCGAGGAAACAGAGGAATGTCAGGAAATTGTCGAATTCTTGGATAACCGCCTTGCCAAGCGGGTCAACGATCTCTCCGAGACTCTGGTCAAGAAATACTCTTACGCCTTTTACTCCAAGGCTGCAACCTTGGTTGTCAAGTACTATCTTCAGGGTGGTCGTTATGATCGACAGCAAATCGTTACCATGCCCACCACACCGAAGCGATCCGCTTTGCTGTCTGGGACGAGTACACCAATGAGCGCCACGAGTACTATATCTGACATTTCGGACGACTTCCCTTTGACACCCACGAGCCCATTCTCCTCTGATCCGTTTTCAAGTTCAATGCTATCTGAAGACGACAAGGAGAACCTTCCTAATACATTCGAACTCTCCGTCAACAAACAGCGTATCGAAGCACCTCCCGATCACTACCTTCCTCACGAGTTTGTCGCTTATAGTCGTCCTGCACTCCACAATCTCAATGGCTCACCTCGAGTGGCCGCCGTCGCATAGTGCACCATTCCTCCGACGCCGCCTCTACAACCCTCAAAATGTAATACCACCTACACGCTCAGCTACTTGTGCACTGTTTCTACCACTCATCATCCATGCATCACCCTTCTTTTGCAATATTCCCTTCCGTCTCCAAATCCGCCACACATCGACATCCTATCTCTAGGAGGACGAGGGTCAAGCCAGCGCATCTAGTTGAGCCAAACCACTCGATGCTCTCGTTAGCGGCTTTCCTCTCCGTCCTCTGAACAATCGCCTCAATGTTTGTCAATACCACCGATCAATGTGCAATCATTTCCACTCATTCCAGTCTCTGTTACTCTATGCATACACATCCGTCACATCGCTCGCTTTCCGTTAAAATCACTCGCAATATTCACCACGTGACGAGGTCGACAGATTCTCCCCACCCACTGTCAATCGCATTCGTTCTATATTATTCTTCACTTTATGATTGCGTTCAGAATTCATCTCTTGTCGACCGTTTGGCTCGTTACGTGTGGTTTCTTGCGTCGGTTTGTCCTCGGCCTTTGGCCAACCGTACAACTTTCACTGTGCCTAGTTTAATTTAGCTTTCCGCGCACTTGTCACACACTCCATCTCGTCAATGTTGCAGCACCCCGGCATCTCCTACCCAATTGAACAATGTTTTTACAATACCGTATCTGCAATCTCAAGGGCTAACTACAGGGTTTGTGTGTCTGATGGAAATTTGAATTCGATCGTTGCTCGGTTCTGTCAGGGTTTCTGATCGGTACCATGACAATGCACAGCATCAGTGTTGGAAGGAACGCTGGATGGTGTGGATTACTCCATCATGATATGTACGTTGGGTCCTTGAAACGAAGAATGGAAACCTGTCGGACGGAACAAATGACCTTGAATCCCCAAACTGCTCAACTAATCAAGTTGTTCCGTTGATTGTATTTCCACCGCTCTTATTAAGTATTGGGAACAATAAGCTCAGACATGGAAGTGCTTATGAATTGCGCGATTGATTCGCATCATTTAAGGAACAGACCAAAGTTTCTAGTCTAGAACCCATGCACCTTCGCTTTTACTAATACCCACTGGCCTCTTCTCATCCAGACTAATGCGTCCGGCATTGAGAATCGCTGTCGTCAGTACAGTGTTTGCGATAGTTGGATATCCAGCGTCAAAGTCAGCTGGTTTCGCCAAGCCGGCGTTTACGGACCGTGCGGCATCGACGAATTTCTCAATCGATACATATCCATACCCCCGCTGCCCGTCAAAGTGACCGGTTTCAGACGGAGAGTACTTCATACTGGTCACCTAGCCGTCAGCAGACTACCGGCAAGTTTGGGTGTGTGCGCACTAGAATGGATTATACCACGTCTTGCCTGTCTCGTCGGCGGTGACATCATAGCCACGGTGAGCCTGATCGACGTTGATGTCCCCCTAGAGCGTATGGCGAATCGTTGTATCTATAGGATTCTAGAGAATTGTCGTACGCACTTTTTCTCCCAAGTAGTACCAGTGCTGAGCCGAATGAATTCCAGCTTTCAGTGGCGCAGTCCAAGACGCAGTGTAGACCGCGGTTCCTTTGTGTTTCGGACTGGCGATCGACTGCCAATCGACGAGGAGGGTTATAGTGTCTTCTGTTTGGGGGACACAGTTATAGGGTTCGCTCGTAGCTATGCCTGTGGCAGCGCTCGCAACGACGCGAGTCGGTATGGCCTTGTCTTGCAAGATCCAACAGCAGATGTCGATGTGGTGCGAAGAAAGATAGTAGCTAAAGAGTGAGTGATTAATGATTTCATCTATGTACTAGCACGTGGTACCTAATACTGACCTGATGTCCGAGTCTCTACCAGCCCAGGCCTTGAATGTCTCCAGCTGACTTTTCGGTTGGCTCATCCATGCACTGAAAAAGTTGAATTCTCCGAGTGCTTGTGCTCTAGCTTTGGCGTCGCTGTAAACAGGATCGAAACGTTTGTGGTGCTCGACGAAGCAGACAACGTTGTGCTTGCGAGCGGCTTCGATGAGGAGGTTGTGGTGGGAAAGAAGCTGAGTGGCAGGCTTGGTGACAAGGACGTGAATACCGCGTTCGATCGCGTAGAGGCAGATGGGGTAATGGGTGCCTAGAGGATTGAAGGCGTGACATGATCGCGGCGTATAGCATCGAAGGGACACTGACTATCTGGAGTGAAGACAACGACAGCATCGCCGGGAGACAGCCCGTCGATCGCCTGCTTATCTGATACAAAATGTTGGAAGCCGGATAGGATGGGCACAAACGGGGCACTGACATGCTTCGGGATCGTATTGCCCTTGTTTTGGGAACTCATCGAATCTGCGACGAGGCCGTCAAGGATTGTGGCAACAGGGTATCTGGCCTTACGAGGTGTCCATGTCCTTGTAGACGTCGGCTATGTTCTCTTGGAGATGCTGCCGGATCAGCGGGAACTTGGAACCGTTGACGCCAACCATTCCAAGTTTGCCGACCTAATAGCGCGGGATGCAATGTGGTGTGTGGACGAGGAGACCGCTGCGCACCTTTCCGAGTCTCCGGAGATCGAACATGGTTAGACCGACGACCTGGATTGGGTCACTACGAGGCAAGAGGCTGGAACATGGGTGAACTAACGCCGATCTAAGAATTCGGTCGGACCGGCGGATCAGTCAGGTGGCCAGTGATCTGCGATGGTGGACCCACTCTCTTGTCCGATTTCGAGGCACCATTTCCAGTCCATCCTGTGGTATACTCGCCCTGCGGCACGTCAATCGGGATCGGTCCCGGAAGCCCGTGGACTCACCGTTCCGCCTGGGAAAGGGAGGAAGACGAGGTGAGAAATACTCACGGATCGAGAAGTAATTATAACACGCACACATCAAAACGTTGAGCTTTGTATCTGCCATGTCGAACTGAGGAAGTGGATAATACTGAGTCTGGTGTGCAAGCATCTGTTCTGTTGCTTATAAGTTGGCGGGCGGGCCGGGAGCGGGCCGGGAGGAAAGCTGCACTGCCACCGACACGCGCTGGTCGTCTGTGATGTCACCCTGAATTTTGGTCTGGTGCCACTTCGGCCGGGCGCAGTGAATTGGCCACCGCCCCACCCGCACTTGGTGTGGTACTATACTGGTACTTGCCTTTGAACCGTCAATAAGACTAGTTCTGCGCAGTTCACAGCATCCGTCTTTACAACATTTCCCATCGCCTCGTTGCCTGCCCGCGTCCACCTGCTCAAGCTCGCTTTTACGCACCGACTGGCGTGTCTTGCACGTTTTCTCGTAATTAGGCCTCTTTTCCCCTTTAGATTCTCCATTGGCCACCCGTTTACCTGACGTTTCCCATCCCGCTCAGTCTTGGTAGGATATACCTCCTCCTCGTCTCACCCTCTTTGTTCACACCCTATCTGGCCGACGACCATCCTTCACATGCAACCGGTCTCCACTTTGGCTGATTCTGGCTTCGTTCCCAGGAAAGAGTTCATCCGCGACCAGCGCACTACCTCGGATTTCTCCTTGCTCGCACTTTCCGGTCCAAGTTTCATCAGACTCTACTCTTTCTCCCTCGAGGTCGTCGCAGACCTACGTCGCCTCCTTGACCACTTTTACCTCAACGCCGCTTGCCGGGAGGACTCATCCCAGAAGTTGTGCGAGTTCCAACTCCACGGTAAACCTTGGGCTTCCCCAAAGAGCGCACGTACCGAGCGTATCCTACTCGACATCATTTCCGTTATCTACAGGCATAGTTATACCATCCTCTCCACCATCGACTACGGTCGCGAACGCGACGATCGTCTCGCAATCGCCTTCTCCCGTCTATCTGCTCCTCCATTTCCAATCACTCCCCATTCTCCAATCCCTGCTGGTTCTGGGAGCAACCTCTCTCACGGCACTGGTGGTAAGCATGAGAAGAAGACGCCCTTTGCAATATCTTTCGTCTCCAGCACCGTCATGCGCGTCATACACCCTCCTTTGAATTCCACTCCCGCCATTCTCCAGGCTGTCCGCAGCTCCTGGCCAAGGGGCGTCGTCTCTGAGAAAAAGGTCGGCGATACAGCATACGAGTTCAAGCTCAAGGGATACAATTGTGTGTATACAGCATCCTTGTTTCCTGTTTGCCTCCAACTGAGTACTTTCAGGGTTCAATGAGGACACATTTGCAACTGATTCGCTCCATCAAATTCTTTCTCTCCTTACTTCCCTCGATGTCCATGCTTGCACAATGGTTGCCTCTCTTTCCATTTGTGGTCGTTCACGAGTGAAAGATTTGTGGGTTTTCATTGGACCTGGATCTTCCGACGCATATGATCAGAATTGGCCAGAGTCCCCAATTAGCCGCTCTGGGTCCATGTTGGATGTGCGGCGGTCCAATGGAGCGTCTACTCCCGAACGAAATTCCGACGCGGGCGTTATACCAACGTCGCTGCACAGGCGTGTTGCAACAGCCCCTCAGCATTTGCTGCCTCCCTCGTATGGCCCATCTACTCCCCATCATACGCGGGCGAGCACTGAGTCCAATGGCTTTCCGCCGTCGTTTCCCGCGACGCTACCGCCTGCATCTCCACCACACACAGTTTCTAGCATCAGCATGCGTAAACCTGCTCCCAGGGCTCAAGTACCCGTCTCCGTGGACTTTGATGCGCACGACAATGACGATGACGATCGTTATCGTACCTCTCTGCCCAGCGCTGTGCCGAGTAGTTGTGAGAATATGACTGGCATTGGGACTCTTAATCGGAACAGATTTGGCCCTAAGCCTGCTCTTTCTCCGGATCCTGGAGAGACCCCAGAATCTACACGCGACGATGAAGGAACTATCTCTTCGCCTCCGGGACGCAACAACAGGTCGAGATCATCGTCACCACACCGGCGAGTCAGTGCCGTGCGGCCGGCGTCATCGCGTTCAAAGACCCCACCGATGCTCACTTTACATTCACGCGACCCGCGCACCCCGTCACCTCCACGGCTGCAGGACTTTCCGTTAGGAGAGAACCCAGCTCTTCTCAGCCCTGGAATGTTCCGCATACGAGATTCGGCGTTTTCTTCCAATTCTGTTGACACCACGGGATCCAGTGATCTTCCCATCAGATGGACGGGGTTGGGTAAGCCAGAAGGCATCGAGAACATTGAGGAGGAGCAAGAGCTATTCACCGAGGAACCCCGGCCTCACCCCGTGTTCCGATCTCCGATGTTACCTGGGGGTTGGTCGCCGACTCCGGAGGAGGATGAATCCGGCGTCAACGATTCTTCGAGAACTGACGAGTCTACGGTTCGCCCTGAACACTGCAGGCATCCAGACAGGTCTTTGCACGATGTTGATGCGCGGATTACTTCACCTGAACTTGTGCGTGATGGGGTTGTGCGCAAAAGTGAGGCTGGGATGATAGGAATGATATCACCCCGATCGCCGCCACCGCCCATACCCATCCCGTCGGGAGATAGCCCTAGCAGATTGAAAGGTCCTTCTAGTGTACCGGCATCGCCAACGAAAACGGGAAGTCGAAGTGGTAGTGGAAATGGTTGGGTACTGGTCAACGTGGAAGGCAAAGATCACGCCAACGGACACTCGTCCACTCCCCTTTCGAGTCCTACCATGCCGAACCAGGATCGCGCTCGGAGAGCATCGAATATCAATGAGAAGCCGCCCATGTCCACGACGGCAAAGGCCATTGTTGTCATCGATGGCAAAGAGGGCAAGGGTGTGAGGATGCGAGGTGGCGGATCGGGTCTGCGCCGTCTCTTGTCTCTCTCTCGACCTGGTAAAGGTGCAGAAGAACTAGCAAACGATACACGCCTTATGCATACTCGATCTCATGAACCTCCGATGAACGGGACAAGTCAGGGGAAAGAAGTGGTGCGTCAGGGGCGTTTTCGGCACAGGCTTGGCCGTCTAGGTACTGCTGAATCTCCCTCGAAGTCCCCGGACAATGGCAGAGTACGCGTGAATCTTAACTAACGCCGCTCATTGGATTACCGCATTTTTTTCCTCTTCGGCCATCATTTTCTTTTTTTATCTCTGCAAGATGTAAACATGGTTCAATCTGCAATGCATGCTATCTACTCTAGTTCTCTCACTCGTCATTCCTTTCTTTCTTTCTACGTGGTCGCCTTTTTCACTAGGTGACAAGTTAATGACAACCTGTTAAGTAAATTGGTCACATGCTTTTCAGTTGTACACGTGATCGTTCAAATTCATCACGTGGGAAAGAAAGGGCATCTGTTTCCTCGAGAAGTCTAACCTGGGCAAGTGGTCCTTTCGATGACTCTTTGCCATCGTGATACAATATGCATTGCCGAGTCATCCATCATCCCAGCGCACGGATGGCGGGGAAGTGGTCAGAAGGCACTGACCCGAATTCGGTCTCGGTTTAGAAATGGAGTTGGCCCCGAAGGTAGGGGACGTGCAGGAGACAAGTGGTGTGTCTTCTGTGTGTAGTTCGCGCGGCTATCTCGTCCGAACCCCGCCGGCCGGTTGGCGCAGAAAATATCACACTCGATGACCGTCAAGTACTTGTGCTTATTCGCGTCTGTGATCCGTCCACCATGTAACCTACCCCAAGGCGGGATGTGTACGAGAAAGGACGAAGCTGGGGTAGCTTGGGAACCCGAATAAAAGCGCGTTGCTGGTCTGACTGTTGAACGTTCCCTGCAAGGAGAGAGAGACAAGGAAAAGATAAAAAGTGGATTACATAGGAGGTTTCGGTTCCTTGTGCAGAATCAGGTTGCAAAAAATGCACAGGGACCGCCGTAGCGGCTACATGCCAACGTTTCCTCCCTAGTAATAGCCACTCGCGGCCTTTCCCTCTCTTTCCCGCATCCTCCCATTTTTCATTTTCCACCTCTCGTCCTACAATGCCAACATGCAGGCGCAAACGCGTAGTGCTCATAGAACCCTCCCAAGCCCTCCTCCAAGCAGAACAGTCGAACCCAGACAAGGAGGTTTATTATCTCCATCAAACTGGAGAGCTATTCGAATCCTACGAGTCTGTACAGCCCGCCGTTCTCGTCGTCCATTCCCTGACAGACTCTCCTTCTCGGCTTCCAGGGCGTACGCGGCGCGCATGTCATTCTATAGATTAAAGCAGTTTCAGTGCGAGGTCACCGGCAAAAGCGGCCTTGACTACTTTCAGGCGCTCGAAAGCGAACAACTAGAGGCCCAAACAATGCACTCGAGGTTCCCCGAACCACTGAAAGCTGCCGTTCTCAAGGCGGTTCAATGGCGTACGAGCCCCTTTTGCCCGCTTTTCAGCCGGTGTAACTGACATACCTTGGATACGCACACAGAGGTGGTGGGCCGTCTGGATCATCTAGTAGAGGCCGTTTTCGAACGATTCAAGGACCGGTACTTTGCAGGCGAAAGTATGTCATCTTCTTGTATAGTCTCATCAACGCTGATCATCTCCCTTTATCTCATCAGAGGTTTTCGTCGACGTACAAGGGGACAAGTGAGTTCACACTATGATTGACTTACCTCCGTCTCACATCCTTTAGGTTTTACGCTAAAGTTCTTCGAATCTCTCCTCCAAACCCATCAACCGAGGTCACAGAGGCCTTGCCGCCGAATCAAGCTTCTTCCTCTACTTCCCCCCAGGCAGACCCCGTGGACACCACGAACGACGTACATATACACAAGATTGGGGGCGACCTCAAGATACCCGCTAAAGAAGCGCAGGCCAAAGACGATCCGGTCCAGTACACTTACCAGGTTCAGATTTTGGAAGAACCCCACGAGAAAGGTCATGAAAAGGGAAAAGGCACTCAAAAGGACAAGGCACAATGGTGTGGTAAATTGGTCGATGTTCGCTCCAACATGATGAGGTAGGTCGAGACCAGGATGTTGGAGGTTTATGATCTAACCATCGGTTTCCTGCCAGTCGTGACCGCCTGGCCTTCTCAAAGTCCATTCTCAGAAGATTCATCCGCGACTGCGTTGACCGCGATGCAGCCGTGGCTTCCCCTTGGACAGTCAAAGAAGCGATTGCCAAGCACTATGGCGTGGACTCTATCATGCCCGAGGAAACTCGGAAAGGCGTCGAGAACATCAAAAAAGGCGAGATTGACAAGCGGAAGAAAATCTGGGAAGACAAGGAAGGACCTCCGACGAAGAAACAGAAAAAGTTGACGGCGGCCCAAGAAGAGAGAGGTGAGTTGATGCTGTACTTCTCGTCGTACGTTCTGAGTTGGTCTTAGTAAAAACTACCGCAGACAAGCGAGAACGAGAAGTGCGCGAGAAGGTGGAGAGGCAGCAGAAAGCGAAAGTGGAGGCCGAGCGACTTGCGGTCGAAAGGAAGAAAAAGAAACCTGTCCGCTACCCAACCGAGGATCTGGATGTTCGTATATCGGAGAAAGAGAAGAAAGCTGGTATCAAGGTCGAGAAACCGATTCCCAGTCGAGCCCACTTGCCCTTCGGCGAAGATCAAGCTACTTTCGAGTCTTTTCTTATGGCCTGGAACTTCTTGGTTGTATATGGGTGAGTTAATGGTAAGTTCCAGCTAAACCTTTGTCTTGATGTCGTCGCATCGCAGCCAGCCATTGCATATTTCTCCTTTTACGATGGACGACTTTGAACACGCGCTTCGGCACTCCGTGATAGAACCTCCATGTTCTCTGCTCTGCGAGATACACGCCACGCTCATTTATAATTTGCGTACTGTGCCATTTAATCGCCATAGTGCCCTCCTTTCTCTGCTACCTGTAAAGGCGACTCTTGATGAAGAGCACCCAGTCTTAGGCATTACGATCGACCGACTGACGGGTGCGATGGCTGACGTGGGGAACAATTGGGAACGTGTTCCACTTCGTACTCAAGATTCGAGAGCTGGCTGGGAAGATGCCTTAGTTGGGTGTCTAAAAGCCGTAGGTGTTCTGATGACTTTTACTGTCAGTCGCTGAAGGGCTTCTTCAGCACGCTACACTGGAGAATTTCCCCCGCCTGCGAGAGGTACTGACAAGGCTGCTCTTCGCGCCCGAGCCAGTTTTGGAGTCGCCATCCGGTTCATCTAGCTCGCGAGTTTCCACTCCGATCTCCTATTCGGTTCAATCGTCACCCGGAGAACGCTATCATGCCCTTCCACCTCCCGATCGCATTGCTATTCTGGCCTTTTTATGCAATCTTTCCGTGTCAAGCAAGGCAATCCATTCCCATATGGACGCATGCGAGGAGTATCTAACTGCCTTGCGGAAAGAAAAAATTGAGATCAACCGGCTGAAAAAACAATAGTAAGTGTCGCGAGATAAATTATTGGGCTGAAAAAGTGACGTTCAGCCGCAGTACCGAGGAGATGAATGGTCTTGCGGGAGACACAGGGTCGAAGAAAGAAGCAACACCTGTCGGGACAGAGGAAGATGTTGCTACGCATGACTCCAGTGATCTATCGGATGCACCATCCGAGGAAGGATCGGAGACAACCTCGGCGACGAGTGGCCGTCTGAAAATCACACCACGCCAAAAAGACCTGCGCCAGAAAGCTCATGCGAAACAAAGGGAGATTGCGCGCGCGAAGGTTGCCGCAGAGAAACAAGCGCAAGCAGAACACCGGCGCCTTGACGAAGAAGTCAACAAGCTTGAACGCCGACTTGAGAACATCGAACGAGAGTTTCGAAAGCAACTCGGAGCAATCAGGGTTAAGCCGCTGGGCAAAGATCGATTCCACAATCGAGTCTGGTGGTTCGACGGCATGGGCTCAATGTCTCTATTGGGCAGCGGGGGCGTCGTCCAGTATGGTACTGGCCGTATATTTCTCCAGGGACCTACAGAACTGGAGTTGGAGTTAATGTCAAGAAGAGAAGAAAACGATGTCGAAACTCGAAGACAAGAGGAAGAAGGGGAGGGACTCTTGGCTCCCGGAGAATGGGCAGTATACACGGAACCCGAGGAGGTGGGAAAATGGTTATCGCTAGATTATGGTGTAGCTGACCACATGCCTCAGGTGGACGAGTTTGTGGCATGGTTCAACCCGAAAGGAGTGCGGGAACTGGCACTCAAGAACGCGTTTGCGAAATGGTGGAATCATATCGCGCCAGGCATGCGTAAACGTCTCTCGGTTCGTTATCTCGCTAAAGGGCTTGATGAGTCAGCTGATAAACATCCTGCAGGACTTGAACGTCAGTGCTAAACTCCCCGAAGCCCGCCGTTCGACAAGAGTGAAAACTATTGTTGGGCATGATATCTCGAGGGAGTCGTACATGATGTGGGCGAATCGTCGAGCGGTAAATTCATCTTAGTTGGTCAATTGTATACTTCGGTCATGAGGGGGAAATAGAAACACTGCCTTCATTGGAGGAGATACGTCGGACAACTTTGGGCATGCGGTCCCCTACAAAGTTAACTAAACGTTAAGTAATGCCAAGGGGCTAGTCGTTCGGTACAAGTTCGGTATACACTTGAAAGCTTGATAGCTGATAATCCGAGCGTTGACTGCCAGCATATCACGGCACAGCAACAACGCTAGGCTAGTAGCGCAGCAACTAGTGTAAGTATGCACATATTATTTATTAGATTGGTCGATTTGTTATTGTAATCGTTGGGGGGCGGCGGCGGGCGGATCATCAACAACTCTCTCTGATTGGCTACGCTTGCCGGCCCAAACCTGATTTCCTTTGTAGATCTCCAAAAAATTGATCGTTTTTTCACCCTTTTATTCGGAGCTTGAGAGATACTGCATAAGCTCGATTCTCTGCAGGCCCTCGTCTCTATCAGTCCGCTTCCTGCTCTTGAGAATGTCTTCTCTTCCAAACTCCTTCACCTACGGTTCCGTCACTAGCGTCCACAGCGTCCGGGATGCTTTTGCTTCATGTAAGTATGCTAGGTTTCCCAAGATCGCAATTATCGGGGTTACATGAGTTTTGCAGATTGTCGATCGCAGTATTATCCTAGCTCGAATGTGAAGACCTCGGATTCGAGTATTGACTCATTCGACGCCGAAAGGCCCCTATCGGAGCCGGTGAACCCCTCCGACGCCGTTGACGACTCGTGCGCTGAAAGACAACGCTGCATAGGAGATCCGGAACACAGCTCTCCGTCACCCAAGTCTTCCGAGGTCTCTTTGAGTCAGAGGATCAGCATAGGGGTCCACCCCAGTCCTCCCCGACCCATTATGGCTCATAGGGGCCGCGAAACTACTCCTCTGCTGAGGAAAGCTGCTTCCTTCTCGGCGTCTTCGCCTGACCCTACCCCACCTTCTGGCGGCCCAAAAAGTTATAGCTCCTTTAGGGTTCCAGATCATTCCCAGAGTCTATCACAGGAGTCCACTCCTGTCATTTCTACCACAGTTGTTAAACATCATTACGGAGGCAAGAGTACGTACGGTCAAACGGTGAGCCTGCTGGAGAGCCTCACATGAAAAGTATTGAATACTGGTCGCGACAGCTCTTCAACTGCATTGCAGTGCTTTTGGGGATAGGGATGCTCTCCGAGCCCCTTGCATTTGCATATGCTGGATGGTTGTGGGGCACGGTCCTTATCGTCTTTTATGGCATCATCACCTGTTACACGTGAGTTATGGTCGGTGCTTGACGAACGATATGATTTAATACTGGAATCCAGCGCAAAATTGCTCGCACACGAAATCCTCGATGATCCGCGTTTGCGTTCGTATGCTGACATTGGTCGAAAAGCCTTTGGTCCCAGGTCATCCTTTCTGACAAACGTCTTGTTCTGTCTCGAGCTTTTTTCTGTCAGGTACCCCTGCACAGATCTTTCTAATGTGTGGTTGACTGACCTTGATTTTTCAGCGTTGTTCTTGTCACCCTAACGGCTGATTCCCTGGAGGCGGTGTGGCCTGCTTACTCTGCCAATACCTATAAGATGTTTTCTCTCTTCATGTAAATGCTGTTTTTTTATGTTCATCTGACATTCTAATGTTTATGTCCCAATCGCACAGTTTGGCCCCGACGGTTTTCATGCCCTTATCTGTACTTTCGTTCACATCAGTGCTGGGAATTGGCTCTACATTACTCATCATTGTAGTGATATTCCTTGATGGATTTTCGAAACCAGATGCTCCAGGTAGTCTCTGGAGTCCAGCACAAACATCGATCTCTCCGGGGACTTTTGGAGAGGTCGGAGTGGCATTCGGTTTATTCATGGCTGGGGTGAGTGATTTGTGCTTGCGCACCCGTACCTGTATAATTGACTTTCTAGCCAGTTCTCGGGGCACGTTGTTATACCCTCGCTAGCCCGTGACATGAAAGACCCCTCACAATTTGATCATATGGCTAATCGGGCATTTGTGAGTTGAGTAGATTTTTGCTGGAAACCGTACCATTAAGCGCTTTACAGGTGGTTGCAACGTTTCTTTACGCCGTTATTGGGTACGCAGGGTACCTTATGTTTGGCAATACAGTGAGCGATGAGGTGCGGTTGAGTTTTTGATCTATTATCACCTCCTCATTCCAGCACCACAGATAAGCAGAAATTTGCTCGCTACGCCTGGATATAATTCAGCTCTAAATAAATTAGTGATGTGGCTTCTTGTCATTGCACCGTTGTAAGGGATTGTTCATCGCATCTCATAATTCTCGTCGACTGAATATTTGGCATTAGGACGAAGTTTGCCTTGAGTACTCGGCCAGTGTGTTGTATTGCTCACTACTCCTTGCAACTTTCTGATCATTTAATTTAGTTGAATATGATTCTAGAGAGGATGCTGAACTTGGAAGTCTCATCATCGCCAGCTTCGATAGAGGATGGGAAAGGGTCGTCACCAGAGGACGGACGGAGCCTAGCGAAACATTTTTTCGTGGCTCTCGAACGAATTATGGTCACCGCCA
>JBBPOR010000017.1:0-62213 GCA_038091555.1 Leccinum sublutescens | reverse complement strand
CATATCACAAAATGATCATTATGGCTTCCACAGCACATAAACAACTATTGTGAATAGACAGTAATGTGTCTATAGTGTGTTAGCAGCTCTGTACAACATGTGCCTAGTCAATAATAACCACAAGATTCCAAAATTGCGAAAATTTATTATATGTTGTATCGGATATTGACCAATGCACAGTGCAAATGCACATGCAATGTTGGGGTTGTATAGTTGTTAATTGACTAGGCACATGTTGTACAGAGCTGCTAACACACTATAGACACATTACTGTCTATTCACAATAGTTGTTTATGTGCTGTGGAAGCCATAATGATCATTTTGTGATATGTTTTGAAAGTCTCCAAAGTTTGCGATGAATTTTCTCACGCTCTTCATATGTTTAAAACTGTCCTACCACTTTCAATTTAAATCTGTAAAATAGTGTAAAATGGAGGTATATGTGTTAGTATAGGCCCCAGATGATGGCACACTTGCCCTGACCATGTAACCAATACCCCACCTCATACATATCTATCAGTGGAAAAGCGAAAAATGTGTTCTGTACATGATTAGGATCATATATACAGAGATACAAGTGGTGGAATACATACAAATACATGGTTCCCAGATGTCAGTATAGTATGGAGTCATCAGCATCATAGATACAGCCTGGGTATATGAAAAAGTCCATAGCAGGACAACATGACATAACTTCATCACCTTTGATCCTGGTCATCTAGGCTTTTGATATGTCATCAATGTATATAACAGCTACCTGGGGATATTATTTGCAAGTGCATAACTCAAATATGTCAAAAAAGCGGTCATGTTTTGTTATTTTTTCAACATATTATGTATTGTAGCTTTATAAAATGCTTCAGGCACTAAATAAAGCGCTCACATGGTGCATTACAGTGTATGCACCACATATCTACAATTTGATTGCATGGGACAAAGGGAAAATTGAAGGGAAAAGAAGAAAAACATAAAACAAAGTACATATCCATTTTGAAAATGACACATGAAGGTAGTGGTTGCATTTAGTAAGTGATGTCAGCGCTTTATTGGGTGATTATGTAATCAGCTTCGCCCAGTCTTGACATCAGACACTTGTCAATATCTTGTCTGTGTATGACATGAAGTGTCAATGCTATACTATAGCTGTGACATGACATGTCATTGTACCTATGACATGAAATGTCAATGCTACAGTGTGACTGGATTAAGGTACAGGATGTCATCACTTCAGTAGATGATTGACATCAGTCACCTGTCAATGTCTTGTGTGCCAATGACATGAAGTGTCAATACTATACTCTATAGCTGTGACATGAAGTGTCAATATAGCTATGACATGAAGTGCCAATGCTGCAGCCTACAGTGTCATTGGATTAACGTACAAGGTGTCACTGCTTCATTAGGTGATTATGTAATCAGCTCCATCCAATCATAACATTATTTGACTGTCAATGCTTTTATAGCACTGACATAAATGATGTCATAGCTAAAATGTCACTGGAAATTAAGGTACAAACATTGATATTGCTTACTAATCACAAAAGCGCCACATCATGATTTTCAAAACCCATGTTTTGCAGAACATTTGCTTATATCTTATCCAAATGAAGTCATATTGCTTAGAAAATGGCACCAATAGGATTGTGAGAATTGAAGCTACAACTTTTATTATGACACGAAAAAGGAAATATGAGTTTCCTTTTTAGGTAATACCTTCGGCCAAACATAGCACATGTCAAATGATAGGCTAGCCCATGCTTTCAATATTTGTTGCTGGGTCAGCCCATGGACATCTTTGGGATAGCCCATACTTTAGATATCTATTGCTGGGTTAGCCCATGAGGATTTTTGGGCTAGCCCATGCTCTGAATATCTACTGCTGGGTTAGCCCATGGACATCTTTGGGATAGCCCATGCTTTGAATATTTGTTGCTGGGTTAGCCCATGAACATCTTTGGGATAGCCCATGCTTTGAATATTTATTGCTGGGTTAGCCCATAAACATGTTTGGGATAGCCCATGATGAGTCTTGGGTAAGCCCATGCAATGAATTTTTATTTGTGGGCTAGCCCATGAGAAGTCTTGGGTAAGCTTATGCATTGAATTTTTATCAGTGGGCTAGCCCATAATAAGCCTTGGGTAAGCCCAGCATGGCATTTTTAGTTGCATGATGGGCCTGGGGTAAGCACATGCTTAGAATATTTATTGTGGAGCTAGTCATTTTTGGATAGCATTTGAGATTCCTAGTGTTTGAGATTTTTGATTGAGATCTAAATCACTGAGTATAAGAACCACCAAAACTGTTCAATACAGAATGGAAGCCACAAAGGAAAGGATTGAATTCGGTATAATTAGGAATCTGACCAACATCATTTATCATTTATATGCTAAAGTTGTCAAAAAGTGGGGCAACAAAAGGCAGAAAAAAAGCCAAAAAGGACCCTTGACACTCATCATGGGCCAGCCTAATAGAGTATAGAGATTCCCATTGATAGCTATGGGTTTCCTTGTGGTGCTACAGGTATCAAAAATATAATAAAAAACCCAAACAAAAAACCCCCCAAAAAGGCCCCCAAAAGATCCCTGATACCCAATGGATGGGCCAGCTCAATAGAGTATAGGGGTAGCTCCATTGATGGCTATCATACAGCTTCTTTATAATGATAAAAGTACCAAAAATGGGGCGAAAAAGCTGAAAAAAAGCTGAAAAAGGACCCCTGACACCCCATGGATGGGCTAGCCCAGAAACAGATGCTAAAGTGGTGATTTATGGGCTAGCCCAGTGAAAAAAGGACCCCAGACACCACTAGAGTGGTGGGTTAGCCCATGAACACCTTGGGATAATCCCAAATGACATTAGGGCTAGCCCATAAATTGTCAAAACATGCATATATTTGGGCTAGTCCAAGGGAAATGGTGGGTAAACCCAATCAGAAATCTACAGTGGAGCATGGGCTCTCCCAATCATGGCATTGGGTTAACCCAAGCATAGGCCAGGGGGGTCTTGGGAGACCAACCCTTAACTACCCGGTAGGCCATATGCTCCCACCAAATATATAGAACCTAAGAGGTCCCAAAAAGTAGGTGACTGAAGTGAATAAAGTTCAATTCAATATCAATCCCACAGGCACTATTTAGCCATGTGTCCTATTTCAAGCACCCAGTGGACCATCTGTGGTTCAACGCATTGAATAACAATGCCATGGTTGATGAACTGGCAGATTGGGTGCTGGAGTATGGTGGCCGTGCGACCCATGCATGCTGCCGCAGCCTCAAGTGGAGCGATGATGATGTCCAAACATTGATATATAAGTCGATCTTCCACTATGCCACGCACTTTTACAGACATAGAAATGTGGATGGGAGTGATGGAAAGGATGGTTAGCCTTACCTCCTCAGGGAGAATCCAAGCTCCACACCACTTTTTGTCCTAGCGCTCAAGTACTTCATTTCTCAATTTGTTGCTCTGACAATCTCACAGAGACGACAACTTGACGACTATGTGACCTCCATAAGTTCACCACAGCACCAGAAGCCACAACAAATATCAAGCCACAACAAATATCATATGTATTGCGTCCAGAAGGCACACACATACTAGGAACAGTGAAAATTCAATCTTTACCCATTGAGTTGATTGCTCATAGTGTACACTTATTACCAAAGTTGAGATGGACAATTCCAACTGAATGAACAGATGACAATCTTTTGGATCTTTGTAATTCCTTTCTTGTCAACTCATTTGATGACATGTCTATGTACATTTATATATGATCAAGTAGTCAAGTAAATGTTTATGTTGTCTGTATGGTGTCTACTTGGAGGCTTAGGGAGAATATTCAACTTTTTTCTCTGAATTAGCTACTTAGCTACATCCTAGGTAGTGCCTTTTGTTACCCAGATCGTTGATGCATTCTCAAATATTCTTGGTGCCAGTGTTCTGAACAGATCACAGGACAACTATCTTGTGACATCGTGAATTCCAGGAGACAGGTTGTTCAGCTAGAAACATGACATAACCAGTAGTCAAACAATAGGTTTCAAGATCTCCTCCCCAGTCAGTGTCACAGTAGCCCTTTTGGCCTGTCTATCTTATTCTAGACAGACATTCTGTGTGTAGTTGAGATAGAACCCTTATGATATATGATATCACCGATGCGATGCGGCTGATGTCAGTAATGCCAAAACCGCCATCACGGACTTTCACTGGTTGAACCCATCTACTCCAAGAAAAATCTGTGGTCTCTGCTTGACAGAGTTTCATGCCTTATTTTATTCTGAGAATCCTGCATATCTGGAATCCACGCCTTAAAGAGGGGGTAGTGTTGTAAATCACCAGTCTAGTCCGACTGACCGCTCACAGTCCGGAGCATAGTCCAGCATCACTGACACTCAGGACTAGAGTATGGACATACTGACACTCAGACTAAGGTCAGGTGACCTACCCCTCAGTCCTCATCCTCAATATCACTACATCACTATGGTGTCACCACTGTCATTCCATTACTAGCCACTCCCTTATATCATTATTGCTGCAATGAGGTTCACCGCTGCCCATTCATTTTAGTTGTCTAGGTCATTGCCAAAGGTGCCATTGACCTGTTTCTCGTTGAATATACTTTGTAACAATGTCATTCCACATGATTGGTGAGTTTTGAGCTTTGGAGCTGACAGTGGTAGTGCTAGCTAATAAGGTGGATGGTAGAAAGATGTGGCAGAAACTGGCTCATGAGCCAACTGCCTTTCTGGTCATCAGCTGGAACTGATGCTTTTCAACTTTGAACTTTCCATCTATTATTGGCCAGGTATGCAATAGCAGGAGATCACGAAACAAAGTGGCTTTGATCAATAGCAGCATAGAACATTGACCAAGTTTTATGTCTATTTGGAGTTTGTTTGGGTCATTGTAGGTTCTTTAACAGCCTGAACCCTAAGCTCATGCATCATGCATGCTCAAAGTGCCAGCATTGGTTCAGACATAAGTCTGGCCTAATGGAAATCCATGTTAGAGCATGCACTCAGACATTTTGAAATGGCTCCAATGTCCCTGGTCGCAATTCAGGTAAATATAGACTAGTTTCCCACATACCAACCTTCCACTCTCCTCTGTCAATTCCCTTACCAACCTGGATAATTTTCTTATACTATGGCATACAGTATCTTTAAAATAGTTTCTTTAGTTCCTATCTTCCCTCCCCCCAGTCTCCAGTCACTCATGCAAAATGACCCTGATGACAACTGGTCCAAGATTGTTCTTTGAACTTCTCCTTGCATCATGCTGTGGTATAGGAGATCAATAGCATGTGGAATATCAAGGAATGTGACCACATGCTTACTCACATCAACAAATACTACCAAGTCTAGACAATATCTACACTTTTCATTATTGCTTATGTAATACTGATTAGATATAGATATGAGCTGAATATATGCTCGGAACAGGCACTAGCAGTCAAGATCACATGTTTGTGGGTATGAAACAGAGCCAATGCACCATCAAGTTTGGCCAATGCATGTTCATCCGACAGTCCAAAATCACACGGATAGCTGCAAGGAAACGGAGAGGCACTGCACCAGCAATGACAAAAATAATATACCGTTGAATAGCCTGGTGATCCCGAGCAGTTACCTGTTTGACCTTCTATGCCAGGGCCTAGAATGCCTGGGTCGCTCCCGAACTCCTCGAATGCACTCAGAAATAATCTGGGATATAAGAGAACATTGAACACACTTGTTGCACTGACCCTATGCTAACCGGTTCACCTGCAGAGTAGCCACAGTTTCCAAATGATCACAGCTGAGATTTTTTGCTTGGTTGGACACCCACTTGGGATTTGGACCAGCGGCACTTTGTTGGTGTGGAGAGAAAAGAGTCTGGGGTAACTAATGTTTGATTGATGTAATTTGGATAGCTTGAACCTGTTTGTTGAATTCTGCGCATACTAGTCATGGTAGTAGCACAATTGAGTGATTTCGAAGGAAGAAAACAATGTCTTGATGGGGTGGAAAGATGGATCATCATGTGAGAGGAAGGAGTGTTTAGCCTGGGCATGCTCATAGTTGGCGGAAATGACACAATTGAAATGGGAGGGGGAAGCTGACTTGGACATTGTGTCTGGCGCACGATGTGAAGTTGGTGTTTTGGCCTGAGTACAAATTCTTTTCATTAGCTTGGGTTACCAGGTGTATTCACATGTATTTATCATAACAGAATTCAACATGCATTCATCAAAACTACAAGAACTGCGAGATTCAAGACAGTAACAACACAGAGAGTAAGGCCGGTTGTACTGAACACGCCATTGGGAAATCAACCACTGACCCTAACTTGAAGTCCCATAAGATGACACGTCGTCTCCGCCTGCTTATTGTCAGATTTCCTCTCCTTCCTCTTGAAGGTGTTTGTGGCAGGGCATAGATAGCACCTTGACCCTTATTCATCATTCTAGCAGTGTTGCTTCAAGACTTGCTAAGCATTTGGGGTTTCACCTCTACACCACATGGCCAGAGACCCGAGGTGGGCAAGCAATTTGAGGTAGATGATGATGAAACACCAAGGCTGTGGTTTGGAAGAAATGTTGTGTGTCCAAAGGAAAGGGATGTTTTGATTGAGTATTTCTGCCCTGTCGCACAAGCTGCTATTGGTTTGGATTGGTGGGTAGGTAAGCAGAAGGTCAGTTGTGATCTTCGACATCCACCATTTCAAGATGTCTTTGAAGATTTGATGGGTAATTTGTGGAGACTAGTGGAGGTTATTCTTGAGGATCTTTATGGTGGTCATTTCCAGAGACAAGCATGGGAGCCAGATGCTTGAAATATTGGGAAAGCTCATGGTACAATCTGAGAACAATTGTAAGTATTTCTAGAGTTGGAACTTACATATCAGAGTCAGATAATCCGATGAGAGCTGGTGTTGATTTTCTGACCGGATCTTCGAAATGGTCACAAGCTGGCTTCCACAGCTAGCCAAATTGAACCGAGCTGTTGAATTGGGTGATAGATGATGCTGTCACTGAGTGAGCTGAATCAAGGCTAAGCCAACCAAATTGATTACTGGTTAGCTGAGCTGTGGCAACACAAGCACTGCCACTGCAGGGGACAGGGGTGGGTAGAAGTGATATTGGTGGTTTGCATTTGTGGGTGCATTTGTCATTTAGAATGGAAGCATGTGTTTTTTACATAACAAGCTTTGTGAACGGCCTTTGGCCAGACGGGTGTGTTTGAACTATGATATGCATGTCGACGAGGACAATTGGTAGCAAATGAACATGATGGATTGGATCTAGATGTATCGGGAAAAGCAAACCATTTGCAGGGCCTTCATGCTCAAACTGACAGGAAGAAATCTTATTATATAAGTGGATATCATTGCTGACACTATTTGTCCTAGGCTGGCCTTGATGTGCTTGCTATAAGCTCTACTTCTACTGCCATTGAAACATCTTTCTTGAAGCCTCTAGCAGTATAAACTCTAGTTGATCAGCTTTCCATCAGCAAATATATGCTCATTCTTTCAGCACAGTTAGTGTTCGAAAGTCCAGTCCTAGTCTTATCGCAACTGGACTTCAGTTGCAGTTGCCTCGTTTCAAAATTCAAAGACTGATAAATATTTAGACCGAACCGGACCGAAATTTTGAAAAAGACCGGTCGCAACCGGTCGCAACCGATGTACAGCCACCCCCTATCTTTCCTGTAATTTTTCTGCATTTTTCCCACTATTTTTCATAATTTTCTGCCATCATCTTACATTTTTATCATAAATATAGAAGTTAAGTTGGTATCAATATGAAAATGGTTGGTGAGACATCAAATGAGAATGATATCAATGATAATATCAATATTTAGTTGCTACATTACGATTTATTGATGTTACATATGATACATTTTACATATACTCTACACACATTACAGCAATCTTAACATGCAAGTGCCAAATGACATGCAGTTTTAAAATATTCATATCTCCGTGAGTTCTTAACCGAATTACATAATAAAATTATGGAGCGGAAGCTAGGAGTCCGGTCTAAATTTTGGCCGCAACCGGTCTTCGAAAGGACCGGTTTTAGACCGCAGCCGGACCGAAAAAGACCGAAAAGTCGGTTTTTTTCGGTCTTGGTCCGGTTTTTTCCATATCAGGAAATTCCCAGGACCGGTTCGGTCTCAGTCTTTTCCAAAAAAGGCAAAAGACCGGACTAAACCGGACTTTCAAACACTAAGCACAGTGGGCTCAGCGACTGGCAGTACTAGTTGCACTCCTCTGGCCACTGTCTCTCTCAAATTGTGTGGTCACAAAACCCATTCTGATGGAGTTTCTCACATCAAAGGCGAGCTTGAGAAGATCACTGCCATGGCAAAGGATGCTGAGCTCCATGCAGATTCCGCTTGGTGTTTAAAAGTCCAGTTCAGTTTGGTCTTTTGCTCTTTTTGGGCAAGACTGAACCATAACCAGTCTTGGGAATTTCCTGAAATGCAAAAAACCAATTTTTATGATCCAAAAATAGAACTCATTTTCAGCTTTCTACCACTATTGTTTCTATGTAAAGACACATGACGGAGATAGAGATTTGATACAATATGGCTCTTTAGACAGCTAGAAAGATCAATCAGAATGCAGTCCACAAGTGATTGGCAAGCTTAGCGGTGGCTGAGCCAATAATAATGTACATTAGCTGATATGCGGGTGCGCTCTGACCAATCTCGACCTTCAAATCTATAATCTATATATTGTCATAAACATCCTCAAATAAAATTGTAAAAATATGCAAAAATCTGGGATAATCCTGGTATGTACTACAAAATAGGGGTAAATGGGGGCTACCCCAAAAGACTGGTTAAGACCAGTTCTTTCAGTCTTTTGAGTTTTTGCTTCAGTTAAAAACCGGTTTTTCATTGGTCTTAGGACTGGACAAATCACTAATTCTGCTGATGCCCATCGAATTTGTCATGCTGTTGCCAAGATGAACTATTCTCTTCAGGACAAGGAGATCACACTTCAGCATGAGGAATTAGCCCTCTGGCAAGTGAATGCTGAGGCGGAATTCCAGCATCAAGGTTCAGAAGTCGAAGCTGCAGATAAAACCAGAGAAGATGCAGCAGCGCAAAGGCCAGAACACGGTGCCAACCATGGCAGTGCCTTCTTCATCATCAGACTCAGACCTGGAGTGAAGATGACTTTTATGCTGTGGCTCCTTTCCCCCTCTGTTCACCATGACTGACCATTATTCCTGCTAATTCTTCACATTCCAAGGTGTGTGAAGAGCTGTTTCATCAAGTCTGCATGAAAAGCTTGCCCAGGTTTCAGGTACATCTACGATCACCAGAGCCAACCGATGGCCAGGCTCTATGGCACCCTCTTGCCTTGCCCATTCAGTTGTTGGCTCGATACCAAGACTTTCCTCGATGGTGCATATTTTGGAGGATTAAACAACACTGAATCCAGTATAGTGCCATCCACATATCCTGTTTGTTCCACATCTTCAAATGCAGTTCCTTCAAAGATTAAAAGTGCCCCTTCAATCCAGCAAATGCATGTTCAAACAAGAACACATAACATGGTGATATGATTGGTTAACCACTTGTGTGTGTCAGTACATGTGCTACTAACCTTCGAGAGGTATTTTTTGTAGATGTTCTTCTCCTGGGACAACAGTGTTGTCTTTGTTGATTTAAATAGAACCATACACCACAGATAGGCAAGAGTGGGGGGTATGGGTAAAGATACATAGGGGCATGGGTATGGATACAGTTAAAATTACAATTTGTGAAGTCAATGTGATAGAAGGAGAGGGAGGAGAGTGGTAAGTAAGGTCGACATTCTCTAAATGTTCCTCATCATCACTGGTCACTGAGACTGAATTGTGGACCGCCTCAATGGTGTCTACTGCTGCTTCTATTTCCTTTGCTCCTAGAGGGGGTGATGGAGAGGGAGAAGGAACTAGGGAGGCAAGAACTTCAGCTGGGAAAGGGATAATTGCCTGTGGGCTGACTGCTTCTACTTCTACAGGGATACGAACTTGAAGAGGAGGGGGAGGAAGACCAGGGGGAGAGGGGGAATGGTCAGAGAGGGCAAGTAGATAGTTATTTCAGCCAGAAAGCGATTCAGTGACAAACTCACTCATCTTGAGTAGGAGGTGTTTGTCAATGGCTCTATGGGTGGCAATGATTTGGGAGGAGAGGAATAGTTAGAAGCAATTCCTTTAAAGTAAGAAGCATGGGTGAAAGCATTATAGACAGACTGGATAATTGTGACAGTCTGTGCTCTGGACACTCTAGCCAGTTAGGTACCTTGCTAGAGGAGCTGGGGGAGCTAGAGCCCTGTCCCAACCTGTCTCAGACTGGTCAGGTTTGCCCAGTTCGGGGTGAGTGTGCTGATTAGTAGATCTGGTGTGCAGAGACAAGGTTGTGGTGCACATTTGATAACTCCCAAATATTGTATGTCAGAGTCATTGAGTTGGTACTTATATTACTGTTTTGCAGCAATTCTGTTTATGTACATTGCTATTTATTCTGAATATTCTGTACCTTAATTTAAATATATGAAATACATTATGTAATCATATATGTAAAGCAAAAAGTCTAGGAAAGTGTACCAAAAAAGTGTAGTCAAAAGTGTAGTAGAAAGTGTAGTTTAAAAGTGTAGTGAAATGTATTGTCAAGTGTACCAAAAAAAGTGTAGTGGAAAGTGTAGTAGATTAGTGAGAAAGTGTAGTGAAAAGTGTAGTGAACAATGTAGGAAAGTGTGCCAACAAAGTATAGTGACTACCAAAAAAGTGTAGGGAAAAAGTGTAGTAAAGTACTAAAAAAGTGTGGTCAAATAAGTTGTCAAGTGTACTAAAAAGTGTAGTAAAAAGTGTAGTTGATTTCCTCTTCTGATTCCATATGATGTAGGCGTGTGGGTAATACATATATGGATATATTCCATGGTTCAAAATCCCCTATAGACCCCTAGCCATCATCCTAAACCAGTTTGTTTGACCTTTTTGATGTTTTTACTTATATTTGTTACTTTTGGTGATTTTGCACTCTTTTCATCTTTTTATCTCATTGTAGACTTTGTAGCGCTCTGGGCTACTTCTAACCATCACCATTGGATTCCCCATGGTCGATAACCCTAAAAAGTTGTGGCTGATTGTGGCTGCTAGTTGTTTGCCAGTATTTACAGCCACTAGACTTAAGCCTCGGAGTCCTCTGTTCTGTTTCCCTTGGTTACTCACAGTGGACTCTAGGTCAGTAGCTCATTGTTGTTTGCTCAATATCATGGTTGGTTACTCACAGTGGACTCCAGTGTGACCTACAAGTCCCCTTTAGTGGTTATCCCATCCCAACAACACTTTCTGCACTTATCAATTAATAGCACTCACCATTGGGTGGTTGGGCAGGATAACTTTAAACTGACTTTCAACATCTTGCGGCTTAATTATCATAAGGCACTCAAGGACGCTGAAAGGATCACTTGTAGACTACCATTTTGAGCTGCCTTAGAAGACATGGGGAGACACTGCCATTTCCAAATGTAACTTACATTGCATATGGTATGATTGCGTAAAATAATAAGAGAAATTTATGTTTTACATGCCCCTCAATTACATTGCTCCAATGGAATACATAATTGGGCTTGGAAGGATCTTGGCATCGGGCAGATCCTTGGGCTTGCTGGGTGCATGCATAAGCTTTCATTTTTGGATGAAGGAAGGACTGAGAGACCCTGAGACAGGCCAGCAATGTATTGAGGTGAGATACCAAGTCGGATCAATGAACTGCAAGGACGCAATAGCTGGTGAGGTGATGGGGTAATAGGCTGTGTGAATCATTTGACAAGGTAACTCTGGTTGCTCTAATTCCTGGGAAGCAAGCAGACTTACACCACGATGACTTTGAGAGCGGCGGAACTGGGTATGTAGTGTTTGATGCACTACAATACAGCTGCGTCTTATGGAGGTGTTAAATATGAATGCCTTGTGACAAGAAAAAGTATGGAGGCAGCCAGCACATAGAAAAGGCATGTCATATAAACAATAAATAGTTAAAGAGCAAGACTAAGACTAAGTATTGCCACGGCTTGGCTCGATCTCCAGCTATACCTTGGTTATGCTAGCCAGATATATTATTAAGCCAATTTATGTAACTCCGCTCTGCTCGGTTAGCTGTTTAGCCGATTAAAGCCGAATAATCCGACTTGGTCTGAAGTGCAGCAACACAATACAATAATCATTCCTCAATACAATACGAGAATAAAAAAAGCTGAGACAAATGAGAGGTGGCAGTGGAAATAAAAATGTATGAACACTCGATGCTTGACCTCCCCGTTGAGTCTTTGAGTCGAGTCTTGAGTCTCAAGTCTCAATGTCATCCTTCAAGATTTTCGATACAGTCTTAAACTCTGGCGAAGACACGCTGGAGATATTGTGTTCATGTAGTCTGTAAAATATCTGCATCAATGTACATTTCGGATGAGCCAGCAACAGGTTACTTATGGTTGCTGAGGTATATGCTCTTTCTTCAACTCCCCTTTCATCTAGAGTATGAAGATATTCGTAGTCGGGCTTTTGAGTGAATGCAAGGCTGCAAGTGCCATGGAAAATGGCGGCCAGCTCACAGGGAATGGAGTATACTTGTGGATCTGCCTGGAAAACCTTCTTGGAATGCAGAATAGTTGAACATGACAGACTTTCACACTCTGGTGTAAGCCACAGAAGCAAACCCTGTTGGAGGAAAATGAGGGAGGGTATAGGCAAGCAACGCAATCTCATCCCGAGGACCCAATTGTAAGCGGAGATGACTATTTACTGAAGCAAAGACGGGGTTCCAACAAAAGAAAGGTGCTCCTTCATTGGAATATGGATGTGCAAGGATGAGTTGCAGTACTTCCGAGTAATGCAGAAATCGACAAGGAATACTGTGTCCCAGAGAACTACATCCATCAGTACATTATGTGGCTTGATGTTTGATGGATGAAATCATCAATGAGGTGCATATTGAGTCTCATCTCATCTACAAAACTAACCATCTGATATGTCCGTTTGGCAATGTGAGCAAGGGTGAATCTAAATGAACTCTGCTCAAATAAATCTTGCAGGGAAGGCCCTTTGAAAGCTTTCAAGGATCATAGCACAGTACAATTCTTCTTTGCCTAGCCAAATGATTCACGGCACACCTGGTAGTGCTTCTCACTACGTCTAATCAAGATTCTCAGACAGGATTCTCAGTTCCTTTGTCCAATCGTAGTCGCTGCGCACCCCTGGTGCCGCATTACAGGTATTGATTATTATGTTTGGGTTAAGGATCATGACAAGAAAATTGAATTCAGTGAATGGAGTGCTGAGAAGATGGTGTTTGGTGTGAGTCATGTGCGATGTATGTTGACAACTAGAACTAACTCATCATTGTTTGACTCTCTTCCCAAATCCCATAATGGAGCCAATGGATACATAATGATCAACAATTGTATGCGGCTGGATCCCAATGTAGACACCACTCTCCTTGCCAGACTACTCGACTAACTGTGTTGGATTAGCATCAGCAATGCAGCTGAACGTACTGACGCTGTTTGATAGGTTCAGTAAGTGGTTCAACTCAATGTTCAAGGGGAAGAAGCGCACCATTAATGAAGTCAGAGTTGTTGAACACTCTGTATCACGGGGAAGCCAACACCACCCAAACTCTCACAAACACATCATCGCTATGTAAACCAAAGTCCGGCGGACTAATGGACTATCACTTGGGGGCTACCACCGACACTTGGAAAGATGAAGAGATGGAAGGTAAAGCAAAGGACTTTGGCATAAAGCTCAAGAAGTCAAAGCTGGGTCAACCAGCTATGACTACATACAGGCGGACTACATGAGGTGTTATCTACATACATTCTAAGTGACATAATGTCTACATTATAAGGGAGTGGTAAGCAATGGAATGACAGTAGTGATGATATGGTGATATAATTGTCTAGGCATCAAGGGCTGAAGGGTGAGTCACCTGACCTTAGTCTGGGTTTCAGTATGTCTGGTCTTAGTCTGATGTGTCGGAGAGGCCGGACAGTGCTTCGGACTGTGAGCAGTCAGTCGGTCTAGACCGGTGATTTACAACAGCTATACCTGATTTGCACACTGGTCTGATGGTAGAGGACCCAGAAGACAGTTGTGAAGAATAGCAGGCGCTGCGCCACATCAGTTTGCTTTTGATCTCGCGAAGTGTATCCATTTTTTGTCCGAATTTCACCTTCATTCCCTGGTCCCCACCTCATTTCATTAGTTGTGAGGACATGATGCTGCCACATTGATGTGAGCAATGTATGAGTCTCTTCCGAGGCTCATCCCTCCACATTTTTCCCTCCACATTTTTACCTCTCACAGAATGGCTCGAGGTCGTTGTATTGGACACAGTGGTGGATGTTGACCATGCGCCAGAACAAGATCCCGCTCACAATCATTTCAGGCCTCAGAGAAACCGCCACCCTCCCGGGTGTTTCAGGGCACCTGTTGGGAATGATGGTGAATTTTATGATGTCAATGATCTCAGGCTCGGAGGACAAAGGAGAGGAGGTTATGGAGCGGCCCCGGAATGGCTTGAGTGGGCACTATCGAGTTGGACGGTGACCACCGTCACATTGTAGCAACTCAGCCAAATGGCCAAACCACAACTGACCCTCTCGGCACCACTGACACCTCTTGCTCAACCCTCACTGATCCTTTGGTTCCACAGAGCACATGTGCACAAGATATCACCCACTTTTATAATAGGGAAGAAGACAGAACATTCTGCAAATTCTGTCTGTAAGTCTAGAGTTTTTTGTCACTGAAGATGTGGCAAGTAAATTCCTTTTGCTCACACAAATATTAATGATAACCTTCCATTCAGGCAACAGTGAAGCCAACTTCTCATCGGTCTGGCAGAGGAAAGGTCTGTAAGAACCCCAAAAGGCAGCAAAGTGGCCAACCACAACAACATCTCATTTTATCCAAATTGCTGGATCAAGTGTCTCAATATAGCAAAGGCGAGGATGTGTCTTAGGCTTGCTACTGGCAATTGTTTCCCCAAACTTGAGGTTGCACTGGAGAATGAATGTCAAGACATGATCCTCAAAACTCTCGCGTTCTTTGAGGAAAATCAGTGGAATATTCAAGTGGGTAAGTTTTGCCTGTGTGTCATGATTTCAATATTTAATATTGTAGCAATGAAGACATAAATGCAAAAGTATAAAACAAATATTGGTATGTGCACCCTCTATCTACTACTGTAATGATTACTTACATCAAACTAGCTCTGGGGTGACATCTAAACTTTCCACAGTGAAGTCAAGAAAGCTGTTGTAAGGAATGTTATTATGACCTCTCTCCCCTGTCAGTGGGCATTGAGAAAGACCACATCAAAGCAGTGAAAGTACAGGCTAAAAATTGGATCACCCTGTTTCAGAAGTGTTGCAAAGGCTGCTTGTGCCCAATGTCATGAAAAGAGGCTAGCAGTCATATCTGCCCTTTGTGACACATTCCTTATGGGAATCAGATCATTCATGAAGATTCTGGTCAGATTGGGTGTGATGGAGCTTCCAATGGCTCTGGAATGTGTTAAGTCAGCATTATATTTGATATAATTGAGATATAAAGTGTTAGAATAAAGTTGCCTGGTCATGCTCAGATGGCCTAGACCCATTTCAAAATCTTTTGCTTACCAGACCTAAAGAGGGTTACTGTGTCCAAGATGTTTGGAGAAGCTTGATGGAGAGGAGGAAGCAGTGGCATCCCAAGCTTACCCAATTTCTTGGCATGTAATGCTTCAGTTGCTACTCCTGGTGGCAACTAGATCATGTTCTTTGCTCTGGCCTAGATTTGAAATATACATAACTTGTTATCTTTGTTTACATAGATAACAATGATATCTAAAGATAAAGACACAGATCTACTGATGAATTTTATTATTCGGCTCTGGAGAAGAGATTTGACATCCACTATAAAATAGAAGAGATATATACCACTGAAACTGCCTGGAAGAGAGAAATGCGGCACCTCCCAGCCCCAGTCCAAGCCTCCAACAGGCACTGTGATCAATATCACCATCATCAACTTGGCAACCTCCAACCCACCAACTAGTCTCCAAGACATATACAAATGTCCACTGCTGGAATGCTGCATCCTCTATATCAACTTTGCAATAGTGACACAGCCAAAGCCAGAGGTTGTCAATCCTGAGGGCCAAGAAACCACCATGCAGCATATCAACAACAAGCACCATGCCACATGTAATGCAATCCTGACATGGTTGAATCCCCGTGAGGAGATGTTAATTTGTCATTGTTACTTTTTCATTCAGAGCTTATGAGTGTCAGCTTTGTGGTTGTTTGTTTGGAAAGCACAGAACAGCAAAGTCATTCGAGTGTACATGCCTTGAGACTAACTATGGTGATAGATAGGATCCAGGTTCTTGAAGATATGTCAAAACTGTTGGGGTGCACTATAACAGACCTTCCGAGTTGAACTTTCCATCACACTATTCAACTCACTCCCAACTACATATTACATATTCATACAGATAAAAAATGGATAATCTCTGGCATAGTAGGTGGATCACTGAGCTTCACGATGATCATCACTATTGATGCTGAGGTGTCTGTCAGCATACATTTATCATGTTTCTCAACCATGACAACTACTGGTGTACCTGGTAGCATTGGCATTTTGTTCACCAAGTTTTTACTGACTTTGTGCTGTCCATCATTACAATTACTGGTGTAAAATCTGTTGATTACAACACTTACCAAGTATGTCAGTCTTTTTTTTCTTGATCAAGGATATCAAGATCCTGAATGTTGACCAGGGGTGTCATTATTTTTTGCTTGATCAAGTATATCAGGAGTCCCATGTTGACCAGGTCTACTGGTCTACCTGTTACTGTTATGCTGACCAGGGATGTCATGATGACCAATTCTTGCAAGACCAAGGACCAGGTATAATCCATGTTGACCTGGTAACCTACTGCTTGCAATCAGTGGTGTAGATGGATGGCTATGCTAACCAGGTATGTCATTCCTTTTTTTCTTGATCAAAAATGTCGGAGCTCCTGCATATTGACCATGTCTAGTAACTTATTGCTTATCATCATGAGCTGGATTTTATTTCTTTCTCAAGGATATTAGATATCCTAGATCTGATAACCTATTGCTACATTCTGCTATGAGTAACCAGGGCCATCAATCATTGGATCTTGCCACATACCTCCAAACATCTAAGTCCTGACTGGTTCTTCTTGTCATTTCACTTTTACATGACAACAAGCATTGTATTTGATGACATCAATGAATACACATATTATTCACATTTTTAAGATCATACATAAATGAAAACCGATTGAATTACATGAGAACTTCATGTCACAGCACTGGCTTAAACCTGTATGTGGTGTGTATCAGAGTCAATCAGAAAGATTGCCCGACATGATTCAAGACACTTACCTATTCCACCAAGTAAGCAGTTGGTCGACCTCTTCCCTTTTATCAGGGTTCTCTAATAGCTACATGATGCTTGAGTAGAAACACTCTGAATCAGTCACCAGGTCTGTCCGCGAGAACACCTGTGCACTGGCAGATGTTAAAGCAAAGCATGTCTAGAAGATTTCGTGTAGAGTTCCGCTTCATTGGGGTGATATCACTTATCTGCGTTGTGACATACGCAAGTGAGGCCTTGGTGACCATACACATACCATGGATACGCGCATTCCCAGAACGAGTTGCCTTTGCTTCCTGGTCGACCGAGCTGGGTGATGTAAAAATATGTTTGAAGGCCTGCAAACAATCGTGAACTGATGCCTGATCTGAAGATCTCGGTTGTCACACGCACGGAAACAAGTAGTCCCCCTTGTAGGAGTCCGTTCCATGGGTCCTCTGGATTGTATAATTTGCGTACAAACAAACGGTCCATATGTCTCCAGCGACCTGAATTTCTCCATTCACAAGTTTCATTTGAGTCCTTCAAAAGCATCAACTCGTCGTCAGCTCAGACCTGTTGACACCTTTCTGTATCTAAAGCCTTCTAATGACATTAGTCATGGCGACCGAGGGAATTATTCGCCAATAGCAATTACTCCCTCCTCCATGAGGTGTGTGACAGAAAGCATTACTCACCGACATTTTAAGAATTGGCAACCGACGGTGCTGTCACAAGACATGCCCCACAGACCATCCACAGAGATCCAGATAGCTTGTTCAATCTCATCGCACTGGCAAAGGAGACCACAGTTGTATACAATTGGCATATCCGTAGCCCGGATGGTCGATATTTGGATTGGTGACTATCCATCAGGGAGGATTCTTGAGGGTCCCTAATTGTCACTGACGGCTGCAGGAGATGTAATTTAGATTAACATATTAGAGCAAAAGAGAACGAACAAAAGAATCGATCTAGTGAGCTACAATGACTACAATGAGCTTGAGACAAATTTCGAGCCAATAAGTTCTTACAAACAGAGCAAGAAACATTGTGCTAAGATACCGCGCTTCAAGTTATATCACCCATGTCATCCACATTGAAGGCATAAAGTAGACTACTCCTCAGCTGCCTGGATATTTATGTCAGAAATACAAGACAATGATGCACTAGCCTTTTGCACCTCTCTGATTTTTTGGCACCTCTCTGATTTTTTTCGTATCACCAATGGTCCAAGGAAGGCCAACCGTCCTCCCTCCTTTTGTTCAATGAAGTCTAATGCCATCAAGCGCTGGGGGCATAATCATCTTATCAGGAGCACTAACATCTTATCATTACACACTGAATTTGTGGGTGTTGGCGTGACGCAATGGGCTGAACATCAGAACGCCATGATGAGACGTGGTTGTCAAGAATATAGCCATAAAAGTATCCAGTTCCGGATGGGTCAGGGCGAGATGTATGTTACTTTTGGTGATTTCGCAACTCTTGTCATCTTTGTATCTCATTGTAGACTTTGTAGCGCTCTGCGCTACTTCTAACCATCACCATTGGATTCCCCATGATAACCCTATCAAACTTTTCTCCTCGAGGTTCTAGACATTTGTGGTCGCTCTACACACCTCTATCTTCTTTTCTTCGAGTTGTGATTACTTTTCCTGGCTGATTGTGGCTGAATGTGGCTCCTAGTTGTTTGCCAATATTTACACTCAACAACATAAACTTCGGAGTCCTCTGTTCTGTTTCCCTTGTTTACGCATATCTTTCAGCTCTTTCAGTTCAACTGCCCTCTTGCAGAAGGTTGCTATTTATTATGAATCAAGATGATGGTGCAATGGATATTGATGATGTCTATGGCCATAGGGTGGATGGCAGGTTGGATGTTGAAACACATGACTTGTTTGATGGTGCCGGGTACACACATGGTCAGCCATTGACAAGTTTCTGTCGCTTCCTATGGTCCATCTGATATATGCATCTGAAACGGATGAACTGACCCAACGGTTGAACATTTAAACAGATACAGACTATCACCAAAAGTAACAGAGTGTCTCTGATCGTTCGTCTGCACACACACAGTATTCTCGCCCAGTGACTGAGCGACTCCCATGATGGCATAATGGCATCAACTCCTTCAAGCAAGGTCCATTGGTCACATCTTCAGAACGCCAGACAAAATGAGAATGAGCGGCAGAGTCACTCAACAGATTGTAAACATCGGTCTGATTCGGTCACCAAGTGTCCATTTCGCCAACCTCCACACACCATCATTAAATCTTCCTTTTACCCCTTAAAATGTGTGCTGCAGTGACCACAATTGACCCCAACTTGATGGGCGATGTGAAATGCGGTGATGGATGGATGAGAGAGACAGAGAGCGAACACATGGCCCCCACAGTTGTACTCAAGTCCCCCATTGCTCTGGCAAAGATCCTCAAGTATCAGGGTATACCAAGCCCAGGACAGAGGCTCAGGAAAGGGGTGACTTTTGTTGCGAGGACAGCAGACAGTGCGGCTTGGGAATGAATGTCATATTTGGGGTTGTGATAACTTGCCCATTGTTACTACAAGATGAAGTGAACTCAGCTAGCGAACAGGTTTGGAAATCACCAAAATGAATAAGAATTATGGTCATCCAGGTGACCTTGAGGAAGACATGGAGAAAGGGTGGTAGGCATGGTAGCTTCTTGCATTGCGAGATGTGTTACATACTAATATCAGTGTGGTGCCAATTGGAACAACATGGTGATAACAGAGACAGGCGAAAGAAGTATAACGAGATCCAACACAGCTGATGGAGAGGCACTAGAGAATCTGTCTACTCTCAGAGCCTACAACTCCACTGTTGCTCGAAGGGCGGCCCAAGAGATGTGGTATTCCAGAGTGCTTATCAAGTCAGCGAGCGCATGGTTCATTCACATCTGCCCATATTTGAATGTCGTGGATCTGTAAGGAAAAGGAGAAAGGGAGAATTGCCAGACATATGATGTAAAAATTGACTGTCTGACAGTGCAATGAGACACAGAGGGGAGAACATGTATACATACATTTGAGTCGTTGGAATCAAACGAAACGACGAGGATGAAAGCAGGTATCTTTTGGAGGTACAAAAATCCAGGTATATTAGATTGTCTACAGGCCACTCATTGTTTATCTCCTGCAAAAAGAGTGTTATGTGACCCGAGGACGACAAACCCACTAGCATGTATGAAACTTAGGACCAACCAGTGAACATAAAATTTGAGGAGACTACATAGTACATAGAGCATAGATCCAAATCTGTCACTAACGAGCGAAGCTTGATCAAGACAACGTAGGTAATGTTTGCCAAAGAAGCAGGAAAAGACTCTGGGTTTTGATGCCTTTTGAAAGTGACACAATCATCGCCTTCCATTGGTACTACCCCATTCAACAATATCGCTCTCACTGTCATTGATCATTGACTCAGCCAATTCCTGCAAGCCCTCTCCTTACAATATATCGCGGTATTGAGTGATTTTTTTGAGTGATTGAAGCTGATTCTGCAATCGCATCCTCCACTAGTACAGCACGGGATGGGAATGAGCTGAGTCTCACTTGAAACAATGAGATTGTCAATGGAGAGAGAGGCAGGCTTCGGAAAGGCTCAGTAAGAGACGTGCAATCTTGGTGGCTCCTGAAACAAGATTTTCTAGTCCCAAGAACTCTGTTTGAATTGCATCCCCATAGTGACTCTGGTAAACCATTCTATTCATGAGCCTGCAAGAAAGGGTTTCACCAAGTAGCCCGACTAGATCAAGAGCAACTATGGCATGATGATGTAGCTGCATAACAACTGGCCATACTGCATACATGAGGCATTCCTATATGGGTTTGGAACTTCCTTTGTGAACTGACGCAGGAGAAGGAACCCGCAAATCTTCCGGTATAATCTTCCTAAGGAATAATCGTTTTCAGATGGTGGGGGTGTCCTAGATTGTGGTATTTCAGGAATGTTAATGAATGATTGCACGACTAGTGTCAACTGTGCGACTTGTCTGTTAAACACTGCTGTTCCATTCCTCAGAAAATAAGAGATTGACCCAATGTCAAAGTCACATCGAAGTCCTGTGAGGATCATTGTTGGAGTTGAGCAGGTGAATCAGTGTTGTTCTATCCATATGGCATCCAGCATTGATGTATAGAGGGACCGAGTGGATAGCACACATTGGCCTGTGACACAACTCGATGCACTAAGAAGGGTTGCTCGAGGGGCAAGTATCACAACAGTTACCACCTAGAGTTTGAAAAGTCACGGATCAGCCTCGAGAACACCCTCACCAATGTCATCTCAATTCTAAACTCTGTGTCCCACTCCTGGTGGACCTTTGCCTTATCCAGCCAAATACTGCTTGTAGGTGTTCTTATGTGGTGACCACTATCCAAGGCTTCGCACGCATCATGAGGACCAGCTTGAGGATCAAACCCCCCAGCAAGGGCACAGCATCATATAAGTACATCTGCTGGATTGACGAAACCGAATGCATCATCCTCAGCCATAGGCAAGAATCTGACTGCATCCAGGCTGTGTTGCTCCCATCCGAGGGCCATACTATGGTTGTTCGAACCATCACACCCATAAGAACTTGATGCGGATCGATCTTTTGAAAAGTCCTTCGATCCTGGGCCAGTGTACAGGATATTCACGTGGAAAATACCTAGCACCATCATGGGGACACGGACATAGTAACATACTTCTCTGGATAATCAGCTGAATAAGTGAAAATATAAGGGGATAACCGCCTACCATTCCAGCATCCGAATACCATCCCATGATATGCTTCGAGAAAGTCGTCGTCTAGCAAATCTGCCCACTGTGCATGGAATAGTTCCTGGTGACAGTGGGTGAATAACTGGTCACCCAGTAACTTATCATCTCCAGTAGGGTATATTCCATCACAAAATGGTTGAATTGATCAGGCAGCTGTTACAATATGTGATTAGATGTAGAAATCTCATAGTTGTTCAGAACACAAACAGTCTCAAAATATGCCACGGGTGAGCACAAATTTGCAGTCGGAGAGCATCATTGTCATACCCTAGAATTAGATGAAATGAAAGCATCCCTGAATGTCACCCTGAGTAGCAGGGATGCCCAGTAGGGGTAAGAGAGCATTGCTCTGATGCAGGAAGGATGCCCTGTGACAGTCTAGGAACCTCATATAAATTTGTTATATAGGACGCTTCCTGATGCTAAAGAACTCATCATAGGCCACAAATCCCGTCTGGGAATGGGATAACCAATAAATAGCGAATGTAGGATCACAGACTGAGACAGTCTGGGGGGATGATGGGGATGAAATCAATAATCACAGACGGATTCTAAGCACAGCTTGTACTGTCCAATCGAAAGCATTTTTCGCTGTGGTCAAGGTGCCGGGCGATTTGTGTGTAATAATCCTGGTTGTTTCCAGATTGTGCTTGATCTCAGTCATGTGTGCATGTTCGGTGACATTGGCCGTCCATTGCATAACAGCTCCAGATGCGCGAATAGATGGCACCACGTGCTGCAGCAGCTCAAGCTTAGGAATCTCCCAGTGGTGGAGAGGCCCTTTGGAGACCTGCCTTCCGCCAGCTGTAATAATTGCTGACTTGTGATCGTGGAACTTTTGAAGCACTGCTTCAATCCTGGTTAGCGCATCCTGATTGAAACAGGGCATCTAAGCAAATGAGCCTTGTCAATGCCGTTAAGGCAGACGGTCTTGGCAACCTTGACTCGGAAACGCCTCAAAGTCGTTCAAGGGTCATTGCAGCTGCATGTGGAGAGGGTGGCAAAAAGAGTCTCTGAATTGCTGGTGTGTTGCAGTAGACATTGGTGATGCCTTGGGACCAATGCACGTCACATGAGACGACTCTCCTTGGCGGCGATATATGCAACGAGGGGAGGGAAGGAGTAATGTAAGTCACCGACAGGATCGCTCATCATAATCCGAACCGCCACAGCAATCTTGAGGTGCTTCAGCACAAGATCTAGGCTTCCATGGAAAAGTCCTGTGGATGGATGAAGGAGGCAACTGGTAAAAGCGCGAGGAGGACATAGCTCGCATCTGTCTTCGAGCCATGGTTCTACGCCTCTTCTGCACGCTGTCTGCTATGAGAAAACAGTCAATTGGAGGTCTTGAGCCGGTTGAAATGATTTATTATATCACCCAAAGTAACAAGATGGTGGCCAAGGGGTGCAACTAGGTAGTACTGCTGGCAGTGGCTGAGCCCACCGTGCTAGAAGCACGAGCATATGGTGTTTTCTGACGGAAAGCTGATTGACTTACATGCTGGTGGTTGATGAGGTTTTCCGACAGACCCAGTGCTGCCTTTCCAGGAGTAGCTAGTGGCTCAGTGAGGAAAAGGATGCTGTCAGGGAACTGCCTGAGCAACCGGTCGGCCCCTTTTCGAACTAAATTCAATCTGATGAAGAATACCAATTACATGCCCGTGTTCTACCACAGTCTTGTGATGTAGACATACGAGAGAGTGATGACAGTAATCCATGCATGTTCGGTCCGAATATGTTTGACTGTAATTGTTTTGAAACACTATGTTCATACTAACAGGGGTGCACATAACATGTCCCACAAATCATCCATGCATATTCAGTAATTGTTTCACCATGTTCACCAGACGGCATTGCGTGGAGCTCTGGACGATGTATAGAGATGCACAGTATCCTCTTCTAGCTCACAGTGAGTTCCCGAGTTTCGTGTTTCTGGGAGCGACATCTACATGCACTCTGACTCCCAGGTACTATCATCATGATGTACCTCTACTATGTCCCCCTGGACATCACCATTTCATATGGTTTTAAATGGAACAATGGCGCATGAACTGGATTCATGATCTTCTCCTTGATAATGGAAACGAGTGAACGATAGGAAAGCCTTTGACCGTGTAATCATTGGGTCCAGGACTCCTCGATTACCTGTAAAATGGTACTGATATTGTGACAGAGGAATGCTTCCATCCAGAATGCTTCCATCCATCATCCTCACCCAACCACTCTGGGACATCACCATCAAATTGATTGCAGCCGAGTGTTGATGGTGCCCCGTGCGGTGTGTGATCAAAAAGATTCATCTCTGATGATATGTAAAACACCTTCGATGTTTGGCAACCTTGGTTCCAATACCACTGCCCTTGCTGCAGTTCGTTAAAGGGCCAGAGTCGCGCAATCAGGGGGGAGTGTTACTTTTGGTGATTTCGCACTCTTTTCATCCATTTTTACTTCATTGTAGACTTCATAGCGCTCTGCGCTACTTCTAACCATCACCCTTCTAACCATCACCATTAGATTGCCCATGGTCGATGACCCTATCAACATATTCTCCTCCAGGTTCTAGACCTTTGTGGTCGCGCTACTTTCTTCGAGTTGTGATGATTATTCCCACAGTTGTGGCTGATTGTGGCTGCTAGTTGTTTGCCAGTATAGTATTTACAGCCACTAGACTTAAGCCTCGGAGTCCTCTGTTCTGTTTCCCTTGGTTACTCACAGTGGACTCCAGTGTGATCCTACAGTCGCTATTTAGTGGTTATCCCACTCCCAGAAGCTCTTCCTAAGCTTCCTAAGCTTATCACATCCTTCCTCCAATCCTCAAAGTCTTTAGTTACAACAATCAGCTGGACAGAAAGTTAGTTTGAGACCAGAATGAATAGGAACCTGCCAGAAATGTACTCACCTATCCACAAATAGTGGCTCCAGTGTGAAGACTAACCTTGGTGATGGGATACAAAATGGAAGCAGCCAAGTCGGCCTACTTCGTATATCATACTGCCGCAGAATGACAGAATTGCCTGAAGTACCACACAAGGCGATCAAAAAAGTGGTAACATCTGCTAGGGATGCCGCTGAGAACAACTGGCTTGCAAAGCATTTGGTATAAAATTATATCAGTAAGAGTTTGTATTTTCCAAAGTCCAGGCGAAATCCGTCGGAGCTAGATCAGCACACCCTGGATGAATCTAAAGATCACACTTTGACTTCACATCCTGGCTTTATCTATCCTTCTGGGCAGCAGTCAACTGTGCTTTCTGAGAAAAGCTAATGCATTTCGTCGGGTTGTCGTTGCACCACTCGATTAGTTGATACTGACAGTACAATGGCACAACTCGAAGAAAAGAAGATAGAGGTGTGTAGAGCGACCACAAAGGTCTAGAACCTCGAGGAGAAAATGTTGATAGGGTTATCGACCATGGGGAATCCAATGGTGACCGTTAGAAGTAGCGCAGAGCGCTACAAAGTCTACAATGAGATAAAAAGATGAAAAGAGTGCGAAATCACGAAAAGTCACACATGGCTAGTCACTGTTAATTTTTGAGATCGTCCTCGATATATGAGCATTACCCTCATACTCCTGCTGCTTGCCAATCATCCTTCGACCATCTCAAGCAGTCCTTCCTATCCAAACCAGTTCTTTGCCTCCCTGATCTCTCTGCCCCCTTTGCGATCGCCACCGACGCTTCCCGTGACGCTACTGGAGCCATCCTCCTCCAAACCGACTCCAATGACGACTGGCATCCCTGTTCCTACCTCTCCCAGTCCAGTATGGAGTGAGTCAGAAACTGTGGGATGCTATGCATACAGTAAGCGATGACAGATGAATGATGAATCAATGATGTCATTATGAGTCATAATGTCGAGACAGAGATAGGAAGAAGTAGGAATAGAGATAGGGAGATTACAGATCATCGGTGATGTGAAGGAGGTGAAATCGCCCAAGATCTAAGATACAAGACAAAGACAAAGTGAAAGTGAAAAGCGAAAGAGAAAGAAAGGAAAAAGAGGTACATAGTGTGAATCTAAGAGGCAATTGTAACATTACCCCTGTTGTAGCCTTGGAGTCACCGACCCAAGTATCAATAGTCATATCCCAGACAAGGGTGTTCACCTGTGGTATTGGCAATGGCAGCCTCATCGTACATATCCTCACAATTGTAGTCATATTCCGGGGAGGGAGGAGGTCGAGTTCTCTGGCGAGTCGAGCTTCTGCTGAGTTCATAGCGGCATCCTCAGCCTGCATCAAGGGGATGGAGGATGCGGATGGGGTCAAGGTGACGGACGGAAGTGGGGATCGATACGCAGGGTCAGTATGTTCCAGGTGTTCTTCGTCACTTTGTGCACCAAGACCAAGTCATGGACGGCCTCAATTTTGTCGATCTGTTCAAAAGCCCCAGCCTAGGCCTGGCTTGGGAGAGCTCAGGCTCAGACCAAAGTGAAGCTTAATGCATTGGAGCGCTGCTTATGACCAGTCCTTCCTGTGTCTGAATCGCTGTCGCTTGGCATTATGGTCAGCAGATAAAATGTGAGGAAGATATGGGGGCACCATAAGCTACTTTGAAGACGACAAGGAGGCAATAACAGATCCTTGTGGGACGTGCGCCAGATTCCATTGGGAGGTAGATGTTAGAAGGTACACGTAGAACATTACAACACATACTCGATCATAGAAGCACTTTGCTGGATTTGGAACCACGCTGCAGCATCTGAGTTCGGTCGTAGAGTGTTGAGCACCCCGAAGATCAATCATCATGGATATCGCTCACCTCTCAAATGGTCTAGACAGTATGTTGCTGCACTTGCCATAGCCACTGAGTTGACCGGACAAACTTTGATCTCATCTCTGTTCACTGAACAAGAGACAGACACTGGCAGCAGCAATTAAATTCTAGCAGAATCAGCGAGGCCCTACACTAGTAATGCAATTGAATAGAACGAAGAAATGAGCTAGCAAGCTACATCAGCTTGACACGAATTGCGAGCTAATATCCCTACGAACAGAAAAAATACCATACTACGGGGCGCTCAGGTTGTACCAGAAATACCGTTCACGCTGAAAGCATGGATGAAACCACTCCTCCTGACCAGCTGCCTCGCCACAGGCATCTTTGTTGTGTCGGCATTGCAGGATAAGGATGCACGGAGCTCTGCCATCATAGCCTTTTGTACCTCCCTGAATTTTTTCTCTTTCGTGTTGCCAAACGTCCAAGGGTGCTCAACGAGCACTCCTTGCTTCTTTGCAATCAAGTCTAAAGCTGTCAAGAGCTATATGAGGTCGGCTTTCGAATGGAGTTACATGCCCTGGACCAGGCAATCATCCCTCGCCTTTGGAAGGACCATTGTGCCCTGCGTATCAAGATGTTCAATGCCATATTCCCCGCAGTGGCTGGTATACTTTTCTGGAATTCGGCGGTCCCCCAGCGACCAGGTAGCATAGGGTTGATGGATGCGGTACAAGACAACGAAGACTTTCTTCGTCGTTGGTGTTTCATCCTCTCTGCATGGCCGGATGTTCCCTCGTGCTTGGAAAGTACGCCTTATCTCGCCACTGCCAACGAGCAACGTGTTTGGCTACACAGACAGTTATCCGAGGCCTGTTTCTTTTATGTCAAAATGTTTTACAAATACTTTGGAAGACCCCTGCTTGTTCCACATCGATTTCCGTTGGACTATCATTCATAGCTTTTAACATTCCGTTTCCTCCCCTTCCAATTTCCAACACATTCGTAACTGTTTTGTAGACCATTTATTTTGTTACTTACAATACACGGCTAGTGTTGATCTCGCTTGGCATGACACCTGGAATTTGTTGACTTCTTTGTCAACCTTCTTCCCACTGGCTACGCGAAGAACTAACTCTGACTCAGATTATCCGGTCATGTTTCCTTGGACAAATCCACCCTCATCAAGCGCATCCAAGTTGTTCCTTGGAAGGCTAAGTTATCACGCGGTGGGTGGGAACTGGTCCCGATCTTTTGTTTTGTCCTTCATTTCTCACGCAAAGATATTTGACTATCATACTCCCAGCCTACTAGGGTGCATCCGAGTCAGTGCTAGTGCATCAACCGAGAGACCGGGAATTTGGCTCTCGCTTGATCACGGGAAGACATACTAGGTGTGGTTCCTTCCTTTGACTCTCACATCATACCACTCGTCATGGAATTTTCACAGATTTGCATATGTGGGTGGTCCTTTTCGGCCATAGCTGCATTCACAAAGCATGGCAAAATGTGCACAAGAAGCAAGAAACGTCTAGCCTCTGCACTGGCAAAGATTCAAGACGACCGCTACAAAAAGAAGGCGTGCTTAGGGTTCAGTGAACGAGAGATCTCGCCACAGGATTTCGCCATAGATAGTCCCTGTAGACTAGCTAAGACACCCCCAACTGAATCCCAGGGCGGTAGCAGTGGTGTTGTACAGGTAAGGATAGAACTCCCAAATATATCTGTAATAACTTTTTTCTGAACAAGTCGACAATGACGACGAACTTCCATTGTCATTGCGCCGTAGCCGCTGGAAAAATCGTCGTATGCCATGGCGATTCAGAGATATGCTCCCGGAACCTGGCATGCCTCTTCCTCCTCTTGACATCCCTCTTGACATCCCTCTCCCTCGTCAAGACCTGCAGATCGATACGTCCTCCCAGCTTGATGTCTTACCTGCTGAACTTGCTACAGTTTCTGTAAATCCCACCATTCATCCCCACTCTACCACTCAGCCGAATTCTTTCAGGCTATATCGTATTTATGATGAGTGGACGTTACCTATCTCCGATCCTGACGACTGCTCAAGTGAGGGTCATGCCATCTCTAAGGATCAATACACACCATATGCAAACGAAAGTTCTTTCCTACTTGGTGAGTGGTACTGGAATCAAGGGATCCAGAAGTCTCAAAGAAGCTTCAAAAACCTACTGGAGATTGTCAGCGGGCCAGGATTTCAACCGGACGCCATCAAGCAAACAAGTTGGAGGGCGGTTGACCACAAGCTGGGCATTTTAGATGCGTCCCTCATCAAATCTCAGGAGCAACATGAATGGCTCGCTGATGATGCTGGTTGCATGCACACAGTGCGATAACTATTTCGGTCCCCTTTCCCCAGCGCTCCCTTAATCCCGGCCCAAAGGCATACACTGCCTGTGACTTTAATCATCGTTCACTCACCTCTATCATCCACGAGAGGGTTGTCCACACTTCCAACCTGAAGGGGTTACATTTCGAACCGACGTCGCGAAGCATCTGACGACATACAGGTGCATGGAGAGATGTATACCTCCAAAGCCTTTTTGAAAGCCCATCAGGATCTTCAAGATTCATCTCCTGAACCAAACTGCACCTTGTCGCGTGGTAGCCCTCATGTTCTGGTCCGACGCTACTCAACTCACTTTGTTTGGCAACACCAAACTTTGGCCTCTGTACCTTTACTTTGGGAACGAATCAAAGTACAACCGATGCCAACCATCCGCCAAACTATGCACATATGCAGCATATTTCCAGACTGTGGGTAACATTTCCTAGTGCTGATCGCTCACATTGGCCAGTTACCCGATGATGACTTTAACGACTTTGTATTAGAACAATCAGGTAACTATTCGCCAAGTGCGGTGTTCTACGCACACTGTCATAGGGAGTTCTTCCATGCCCAATGGCTGGAACTATTGGATGAAGAATTCGTCCAGGCATACCAACACAGAATCGCACTCATGTGTGCTGATGGCACAGAGAGGCGACTATTTCCATATTGAGAATGTAGCAAGCGAGTGTGACATGTTACAACGGCAACTATTAGTCCGCAAGGATGACGAGGAACGCCAGCGAAAGGTTCATGAGGCTTGTGACCTCATCTACAAGGACAACTACGTCGTCAACTCTGTTCAAGTAAACAAACTCCTCAAGGCTGAGTCTCTGGTTCCTACCGAGGTATGTCTTTGTATTGAACTATTTGTGGGGGTCTCTGACATGCGCAGAATGCTTTTTCTATATCCCTTAGTCACCTAGGATTCGATTACTTTGTTATGCTTGTTGTTGACTCCTCCATGAGTTTGAGCTCGGAGTGTGGAAATCTCTTCTTATCCACCTGTTCCGAATTCTAGACAGCTGTAAAGGTCTCTTGCTCAAGGAGCTTGATTCTTGGTGCATATATCATTGTATTGGGCCACATAGAGCTAAACACTAAGAAAATGAGTAGGTACCATCAAGTGCCCACATTCGGGCGAGATACAATACAGCGTTTCCGAAGAAATGTATCGGATCTTCAAAAAATGGCAGCACGCGATTATGAGGATATTTTACAGGTGAGTCATCTACTCTCCGAATACAAGGGGTACAATGTTTAACGTGTAGGGTTACAGTGCACGATACCGGTGTTCGCGGCCCTTCTGCCTGAGCCTCGCAATGACAGAGTCTAATATGTATGGCTGTGCAGTGCTGCCCCAACGTGCCAAAGTCCATTGTTGATACACGCCGAGGGCCTCCATGGCACTCAGAAGAAATGACACGCGTAAAACCACGGGGTAGCAGAAACTCATTACTGTGTGCTCATAGTGGCTCTAAGGACTATGATCCAAAACATCCTGATAAGGATCTTATTTCAGGGAGCGGTTCTCAACAAGATGAAGTCGGGGTTGTACAATCAATTTGTACCAAGGTTTGCATGTCGTTTAGTTAGCAAGACAATGACTGACGTCACACAGGAATGGTCATCAGCCAAACAAAAGCAACTATTTCAGACCATTGAAAAACAAGATAGGCCTGGGCACCCAGCACGCCAATGGCCGCTACAACTCCTACTCAACATGCCTGTGCAATGGTCATCTACCTATATAATGCTCGACTGGGCAGAGAAACTCAAAGAGGTATACAGCTTTCTTATTTCTGTCCGGTGACTGTAGTTTGATGGATCGTTATGCAGGATGTTGTCATATTTATACATCAAATAGCCAAAAACTCCTTGATCTGCAACTGACTGATGAAGAATGGTCGCGTGTCACGATGCTGCTAGGATTGCTTGCGAAGGCTGAATATGCGCAACAATCATTTTAATCTGACTGCGGTCCCACCACCCACTGCCCTTCGAGCCCTTGAGGCTCTGCTGCACAAGGCTGGTATACGCACAGCACGAAAAATGAATACATTGATTGTTGGCCTGCGCTCGAGGCTGGCCTACAGAAAGTGGCCAACTGCTGTAAGAAGACTGCAGACTCGCCTACTTCATGGCAATGTGTGCGTAATCTTCCATCCGCTATCCTTATAGATATACTAAGGCAATAGACTAGTGCTCAATCCAGTTGAGAAAGGGAATTATATAAATATGTAAATATTGGGGATTGGATATGTATGATGTTGTTATGACGCATGCAGAGCAACTGGTACATCCAAGTCGTGTATGTGTTGGTAAGACCGTTGTTGCTAACAGATATCTACAAGTACAAGCAAAACGGTACTTGGAACTGAATGGGTCAAACTGTTGCTGCAAGGCCAACCAAGCAGTTAAAGAGCATGGCGTCATTTGGCAAGATTAGCCTGCTTCTATGTGAGCTATCGGATTGATGAACATGAAGAAGACAACTTGGTAACTTCAGCATATGGTGACCCTCAACAGCCATGGCTTGATGACTTCCATGGCTACCTGAACTCAAAGGATCACCTTGCATCTAGCATGTCCATTGTGCAATGGTGGCCCACGGTGTCAACACTACAAGATATCCTGTTTGGAGCTCACTTGCTCGGGACTACTTGTCTATCATGGCCACTTCAGTCTCAAGTGAGCGTGCATTTTCGTCATCAGCAATCACAATCACTAAGTGTCGCAATCGGCTTAATGGTGATATCGTCGAGGCTCTTCAATGCCTAACATGTCTCATTTGACAAGACCTTCTGTTCTGTGTGGCAGATAATCCTTTGGTGGTTTCGGAAGTTGTTCATGAGGATGACTGTGAGGGTGTGGGTGAGCCAGTCTCAGAGTTGAATGAAGATATTATGCTTGTTGTGAAAGGTCCAATTGAAGGGTTGGCAGGAGGAGGAACTGATACATTGGAAGACGAGTTTGACAATGAGCTCTTTGATCTCTACACGTTCAAGTAGTATTTTTTTGGTGATTGTATATACTACTTAAAGCTGGGGCCCAAGCCGGGGCTAAACTCCAAGCTGAACAAGGGCTTAGGGTTTTTTATCAGTTATGCAACTGGACTTCGAAACGCTACTTCCAGCATCCTTTGTTGGCAGAATTAAGCCGTGCAGCTGACAGTTTATTGATGCATTGGTTTACATGCTTCTGATGTTCTATGTGCAAGTTCATGACCATTCACACACACCTTCTACCCAATATGAATTCCACATTGAATGTTGTCACTACATTACTATGTTGTCACCACTATCATTCCATTACCAGTCACTCCCTTATATCATTATGTAGACCTGATGTCATTTAGAATGTATGTGTTACAATTGTCTCCTTGAATCTTTATGTATCTCTTTTCCCTTTCTTTCTCTTCTGCTTATCGCCTTTACTTTGCATTCACCTTGTATCATAGATCTCGGGCGATTTCATATCTTGTTCCACATCGCTGATGATCTGTTTTCACCCTATCTGTGTTTGTACTGATAGGTCATCCGCAGTTTCTGACTCATTCCTTACTGCGATGACGTGTCCATTCCTTGCGATTCCATCGCCTTCCATGCCAGTAATATTTAAGGCTTCCCTACTTCGTTTTGTAACACCTAAGCTAGAGCTACTTGAATATCACCTGAAGTTCTTAACACCTTCGAGTCCCTTCATCGCCTCGCCCCCTCAGCTCCTCTGCCCTCTTTAATATATCAATTTTTATCCCATGCAGAGTGTGCCTACTCTATGAGGACAGTCAACTGAAGCCGCAACCAGTGAGCTCTGTAGCTAAGTGTCGTGTGAGAGTCGTGTCCATATCGTAGACTGTAGATAGCAGATGCGCCGACCCCCAAGGGAGTCTGCCGCACAGTCGGTAGATAGGTGGTGGGGTAAAACACCTACGTATGCAGCTATGGTGAGCCAAACTAAACTAACCCTACCCTACGCAGTAGGAAACCTCGTGGGCGTAAGCGCTGAGAAAAGAGATGGAAAGAGAGGCACGGGGGGAGAAAAGGGGACAGTGGTGGTGGAGGGAGGGGGGAACAGTCGCCAAAGGCAAACTACTTCCCTGGACTGTGACGGATGTGGAAGAGCTGCGAGTTCACCCACTCTGTAGCAGGGTGGTTGAGGAGTCCCACACCCAGGGACACAGAGATGACTATTAAGTCACCCTTGGCCTGTGTGGAGAGTATGATATCCCCATTGGAGTCCACTCCCACATACAATGGCGGAGCCATTGCACGCAGGAGCTGGACCACCTGAGGGACATCATCGGGCATCGCAGTGGTGAGGGTAGGGCACATCAAGGAGTCGACATGGTTAGAGATGAATGTGGGGCAGCGCTCGTTGTCTAAAAGCTGCTGGAGCCAATTATGGCCGGGGGGTGCTGTGCGACTCATCACAGAGGTGGTGGAGATTGGAGAGGAGGGGGTTGGTGGTTCGTCCAGGGTGCCATGCTGAATCACGGTCTGAGGGGAGAGAGGGGGTGAGTGAAAAGCCTGCTGATCCAAGATGGTGGAGAGCTGAGCCCGCAGGTCGGCTACTTCCCACTGAAGAGCCCTAAATTCTTCGATGGCCACCGCTGGGGCAGCAGCCTTAGGTGGGTGACCTGAGAGGCAGCAGGGCCGCGGGGGCCGTGCGCAGGAGAGGGCATGGGTGGCTCCAAGGGGCCTTCAAAGATGCGAGCTAAGTTCTAAAATGAAGCAGCATGTTATTCTGGTAGAGCCGGACTATCGCCAGGCAAACCTTCCCTGTCTCAGGGTCCAAGGCGGAGGGGGACAAATGGGCCTTGAAAGAGTGGAAGAGAGATACCACCTATTTGGTGGCTTTGGACAGGCGAGGAGGAATGGAGGGTACATCGAAGAATGCACCCTTGTGGGGGCCATCTTTGACCGTCCAGCACCAAGTGTGGGGGTGGGTGCACAGATGACAAGCAACAAAACCAGGGACAGAGGGTGGGGTGTAGCATAGAGCAAGAGTCCCTTTGGGGAAGGAGTGAAACCTCCTGCCGACCTCGGAGAGAGGTACTGCACATGGCGAGTCCAAGGGGCAACAATGGGATGGGCGTCAAGGTAGTGTGGTGGAATTCCCACGGGGGAAGATGGTGGTATGAGATCAAGAGGCATTTTGTCCCTCAGTCCTTAGTCTTAGTCATCTTGCCAAGCGTTACACTTCAAGTTGCTCGATGTATCCTCAGTCTTAGCCTTCGTCCCCACCTTCAAGTCTATAGCCGACCCTATCCGGGCCAGCTGTAACAGTATGTATATAACATCTCATGTAGTCCACCTGTATGTTGAATAGTCCACTTGTATCAATACTTGAGTCGGTCATAGCTGGTAGACCCAGCTTTGACCTCTTGAGCTTATTGCCAAAGTCCTTTGCTTTCTACCTTATCCTTCTCATCTTTCCTATCCCTAGCAGCTAGCACAACTATATTAGGTACAATTCTTTCCTCAGACAAAACTAACAAGTTGTCTTTCTATTTGCTCATGCTTACTGCCCAAATTGATTCACCTAAATAAATGGATGTGGAGCATTCTTGAAGATCTATTCCATCAATGTCTGAATGTTGTTCTTTTCCCCCTTAAGCAGACTGTGAGAGGCAATGGGGTAATTGTGCTGTTCAGAAGTCATGGAGTGTAACATAAATGTGACAGGATACCATTTGTCATCCTTCAAGGAAGTGTTATGATTCATAGAGGACCCCCAGTTATTTCTTCTTCTCTTTCATCTCGTTGCCTAGGTATGGCTTTATTGACTTGTCCTTTCTGTATGATTAGTCGTCCATAGCTTCTTCTTCTCATACGCTATGGATTACCTACACATTCCACATCCTTCTTCAGGATTCCATGATATAGCTTTCTATTGCAGTGCGATGGATGAAGTTAGTACGTTGCATGGAAGGGAACCAGTCTCTACTACTTGTTTAGAAAGTCCTTGAAATATTCTACAATTATACGGCAGTAGAGGGGGGTCTGAGGACAGCTTAACAGCTAGTGGAACTTTGCCATGGAGTGGATCTGGAAACAGGGCTGAGCCCCCTGCTGCATCCATGGCTGCCCAGGAGGCAATTTGTGCAGACAGCTCTGGGCTGTTTCTCACTTCAATTAGAGCCCCAGTCAGCCCATCCATGCCCTTTCCAAGTTTTGGCTTCTTACCAAGAATAGGCTCACAGGTTTTTAGCATAACCCATCAGAACAACAGTGCAAACTGCTCTGGTAATTAGTAATCCTAAACAGCTGCTTTAGGTTGAAAAGGCACTTACGTCTTCTACTCTGCTCTCCTTTGCTTGGACCCTGTTGACCCAGTCTAGATATAAGTGGGCGACATGTAGAAACAGGTGAATCTAGATTTTGTGAGCAGGGGGTAGCAGGATTAAAAGCATAGAAACCCACCTTAAACTTAGTCTTAGTAGACATGCAATAAATTTTGAAGAGGGCACTGTAAAGCCTTGCTTGAGCAATGGTGTTCCTTTCAAAGGGTTTAGAATTTCTAAAAAAATTCTAATGTCACCACATAGGAGTTCCTCTAGCTGCAAGACAAAGGTAATCCCGTCTCTGAAGTTGGGAAGGGCATAGGCAGCCCTGGTGTGGGGTTTGACTGACTTAGACCCATTTCCACCTTCTTAAAAATATAACAGTTAAAAACAATAACTTGAGGAAGCAGGGAGAACTTATGGCGGACCTAGCTTGGCTGGCTGTGGACAGCCAAATTGTACATAGACCTTGGCAACAGCAATAATTAGCAGATGTTTTTTGAAAGGCAGCCTACTCACCAAAGTGCCTGCTTGGGAAACTAATTCTTCCCGCTGAGCAGCATCCTCCCTGAAAAGATTGCTAGGCTATGCCTCCAGCTCTCCATTCCTCTTTGTCAAAGTCAGCCCTTTACCTTGGAGTTGGCCTTTCCAGCTCCCTCTAGCTCTGCCTAACAGGTGGTGAAAAAAATTAACTCAGCTATCAATAGATGAGAAATGTTCGTTTTGCCTACTTTTTGATGACTGTCAAATCATTCCCCCCTAAATCAACCTTCAGGCAAGTCTTGACTATGACTTGCTTTAACTCCTGAAAAGAAGGAGTCAACTCCTAAACAAATAAATTCAATACCATGCTGACCCTTGGAGACACGTCAATGACAGTGTTGGTCCAGCAGAACTCAACTTGAATGAACATGTGAGTAATAGGGTGATTGACAACCTCCAAGTCCTAGGAGGTCAGTGCCTTTATACCAGGGTGTTCTGCATCCTTTTCCATGGGAGTGATCCTCTGTTGCAGAGAGTTAACCCACCAAGTGACTGTTTGCCTGGAGGTCATAGACCCAATGACGTCATGTGTGTCATTGACCCTTTGTTGTAGTAGATTGTTAACCCACTGAGTGACAGCCACAACCATGACCAAAATGTATCTTGCTCCGTTGTCTGGATCCTCTGTTGTAGATTATTAACCCGCCGAGTGATAACCATGACCATGACCAAAATGTATCTCGCCCTGTCGTCTGGATCCGCTGCTGTATATTACTGACCCACTGTTATTGACCCGCCCACAGTGAAGGTTCTAGAGCTATGACGTCATGGTCATGTTTGGCATTGACAGACCAAAACATACCTCAAGCCAGCCTGGAGGTTCAAGAGCTATAACATCATGTCAAAAGACAACAGATCCTTTATTGTAGATTATTGACCCACTGTTATTGACCTGCCCAGTGGTTGTTTGCCTAGAGGTTCTAGAGCTATGGTGCCATGTCTGGCATTAGCAGACCAAAACGTGTCACGTCTGGCATTGACCACCGGACCAAAACTTACCAGAACTTATCTCACACTGCTGTCTGGTCACACCCGCATCCTTCTCCGTGTGAATATGCTTGTCCCTCCCTGCCATTTCTTCACAGAGGTGCTCGACAGCATTATTTCCTGGATCGAACACATAGGCATTGTGTACTTTTGAGTTTATAAATAATTTACTTGTGTTTGCTAATATTACTACATAATTGACTACATAATTGTTGTGCCACAGTAAAACAGAAGAGGAGGGACAGTGATGGTAGTAAGAGGAAAATGTATTATGAAGCAGGAAACGGGTATATAAACTGAGTGACTATTTCAAACTCAGATTACATTTGCCGAGATATAAGCCAACTCAGGAAGTGCCGACTGGTAGCTCATCCTCCCATTATTTCTAAACCATGAAGGGGTTCTACAGAATGTCCGGGACTTCTCTTTTGAGGGCAGGAAAGCTGTGCTCACAAATGAACATGGTAAATTTTTCAGTGGTGGGCTCTTGGAATCAGAGTCTGCATCCCGCTTGGACATTCACCTTGTAGGCACATGTGACATATGATGTCTTGTCAACTGTTCCTTTCAAGTAACGCAATGTAAAGACAACAAGTCCTGCCAGAGGGTGATAGGTGGTGGTATTACAGAGTAGAGATGTGATTGAGCACAACCATAGAGTTTAGCTCTTCCTTGTTGTAAATCACCGTTACCGACCGGCCGATCTCAGTCTGGAACACAGTCCGACCACAGTCCGGCATCACCAACAGCCAGGACTAGAGTCCAGACATATTGAGACTCAGACTCAACACTCGGACTAAGGTCAGGTGACCTACCCTTAGCCCTCATCCTCGACGTCACTACATTACCATGACGTCCCCACTATCATTACATTATTACTCACTCTTTTACATCATTATGTAGACCTGAGGTCATTCAGAATGTATATATGTAATACCTCATGTAGTCCGCATGTATGTAGAATAGTCCAGTTGTATAAATACTCGAGTTGGTCATAGCTGGTAGACCCAGATTTGACCTCTTGAGCATATTGCCAAAGCCCCTCGCTTCCACCTTAATCTTTTCCTCTTTTCCAAGTGTCTGAGTCAGCCCCCAAGTGATAGACCGCTAGTCCACCAGACTTAGGTTTACTTCATTCCTGCAGTTGCCATCATTTTGTCTTGGGTGTTCTGCCTTTAGCTCTGTCATATTCTGCAACTGGTCACCTTTAGTAGCTGCCATCACTCAGGAAAGTCAGGTGATTGTGTACATCCTTGGCTTTCTTTCTGAAGACATCAAGGCCTCAAGATTTGACCTAAACCTTGGACTTTTTGGAACTCTTGGTTTTTTTTCTTTGGACTCTGGAATACTAAAGATTACTCTCACTGAGTATTATGTGAGTGATTTTAAGTATAATGTTTGAATGCAGGCATAATATTTCAATTAGCATAGATATCAACAACAACTGGAGGTTGAACAAGGCCTTGCTCTCAGAGGCTTTTGAAGAATATAGTCAGAGATCAGCAGAGCATTTTGAGCAAGATCGAGAAAGACAACAGGTTAGAGATTTAGAACCAGGAGAACCAGACCCAGAAGGCCCAGAGCCAGGACCAGGACCAGGAGATCAAGACTCAGGACCAGGAGACCCAGACCTAGGAGACCCAGACCCAGACCCAGACCCAGATCCAGACCCTAATCCCATGCCTCATCCTCCAAATCACATTCCACCTGGTAGTAGACCATATGTTGAGCCCATTGAAATTCACTTTTTGGGACTTATGAATATCCAGTGTCCAAAGTGTCATGCTTTACATTTCCTCTCTGAAAAGCTCTCTAACTCTGGTGATTGTAATCCTCGCTTTGGCATATGTTGTCTTCAAGGCCAAGTCAATCTTCCTGCTATTCAACAATGGCCAGCATCTTTGCAGGCTTTGTATGATGACCTTCAGGATTTTACTCAGTTCAGAAATAAAATTCGCCAGTACAATGCCAAGGCTTGGCCTTTACATCAGTTGGTGTTGACATGGATCAACAAGCTCTTCAAGGATCTGGTCCCCAATCTTTTTGTATTCATGGTGCTCTTCATCACCTCATGGGTGCTTTAATTCCACCAGACGGTCAAGATTCTTGCTATGCTCAACTCTATGTCTATGATCTAGAAGAAGCCATCAATATCAGCTTTAATCGCAATCCTCAGCTCAATTGTGGTACTTTACTGGATCTCCATCAGATGCTAAGAGTCTCACACCCATATGCTGCAATATATCAACAGCAATTTGCATCTTGCCTATCTTACTCTTCACTATGTTTTTTTTTTCCACATGGAGAAGATAGCTGGAATTTGAACATTCCACTTCAGATTGACATCACTCCAAGAAAGTTACTCAGTTATTGTGGTATGCCTATAGGCTTCATGTGCGCCCTCCAGAAATAGAACCACCTAATATCTTCAAGGGTCAAAGACTCTTTCAACAGCTGGTCTGTGATGCTTGGGCTTCCATTGAGCAATGCAATCTCACTTGGGTGGCAAATAATCAGACAACAATCAGAGCTGATTTGTATTAAGGGTTAAGAGATTGCTCACATGATGATCCTGGTCAAGATATGGCTCAAGTGGGTCGTGTTATCCTCTCATAAGGGTAGTCCCCGCTATATGCATCAAATTCTTCAAGATTTCTTGGCTATTTGCAGAGAATACAAAAAGCCTGACCTCTTTCTCACCATGACTGCTAATGGTAGCTGGCCTGAAATTACTCAGAATCTTCTTCCAGGTATGTGTGGATTTTATTGCCAGTCATTCATGAATATTATTAACCATTCATTTATCATGATAGGACAAAGTGCCACAGATAGGTCTCCTCAGGAGGTCAAGGTGAACTATTCTACTTGTGTCTCTTGCTCACTGGGGTCAAAGGTGAGATTATACTCTTAGGAGTAAATATATATCATAACCTATGCCTTTCTATTTTTTTTCATATTCATAGCTACTACCTCTTTTGTTTGTACTGTTGAAGGAACCTTATTTTTTCTTCACAGTGGAGGTGGTTGTGGCAAGACATATCTTGCTAAGCTCATTGCTGCTTCTGTTCATTCAAGGGGTCAGGTAGTTCTCTGTGTTGCCTCTACTGGTCTGGCATCTCTGCTCCTTCCTGGTGGTTGTACTTGTTACAGCTGGCCCTGGTAGGGTCGGCTATAGACTTGAAGGGGTGGACGAAGCTAAGGCTGAGGATTTGCCGAGCAAGCGTAACACCTAGCGAGATAACTAAGACTAGAGACTAAAGACTAAGGGACACACCCAAAGAGGGCAGAGGGACTGAGGGGACAAGGGAACGAAGGGACTCGAGGTTGGGCTGAGAACTCAAGTGGGATTTCAAGTAGCTCTAGCTTAAGGTGTTACAAAACGAGGCGAGGAGTCTTAAGTACTACGGCCTGGAAGGCGATAGAATCGCAAGGAAGGGAGGAGTCATCCACAGTAAGGAGTGAGTCAGAAGCTGCAGAGATCTAGACTGTACAGTAAGCGAAGGCAGAAAGCTGATGAAGCAATGGCGTCATCATGAGTCAGCAGGCACGAATGAAGATAGGGAGCTATTGGATCAACGATAGGGAAGAGTAGGAATGAGGATCGGAGAATAATGGACCATCAGCGATGTGGAGCAAGGAAAGTCGCCCAAGGTCTATGGTACAGTGTGAATACAAAGTAAAGGCGATAAGGGAAGAATAGCGAAAGGGAAAAAGGGAAAAAGAGATACATAGAGCGTCTTCAAGACGATCGTAACAGAACTGCACATTCATGCTTCAAGATTCCTATTTCCTGTCATGATCAGAGCACCTGCAATATTAAAAAGGATGATGTCAACCATCAACTCTTGAAACAGACTGCTCTTATTATCTGGGATGAAGTGGCTTCTCAACATCATTATGTTGTAGAATGTGTAGAGCATACTCTGCATGACCTGCTTAACCAGAATCTTGCATTTGGAGGCATTACTGTCCTAATGAGTGGAGATTTCAGACAAACCTTGCCTGTTATCCAGCATGGCACAAGAGAACAGATAGTTCCTGCCACTCTCACCCACTCCAACCTCTGGGCCAGTATGAATGTTCACTACCTTCATCAAAACATGTGTCTTGGTCAAGATCCTGAGTCTGATGATTGGGCATAGCAGCTCCTCCATATAGGTGTAACTGATGGTGACATGGTACTTCCTGAGCACATGCATTGTGGCAATGACACTCAAACACTCCTCAATGGCATCTACTCTCAACTTCTCAATGGAGATCAGCATCTTCCTGACCAGTACTTCTTGGATTGTACGATTCTCAATCCCAGGAATTTGCAAGTCCATGAAATCAATGCTACCATCCTAAATGCTCTTCAGCCTCAGGAGAAGTTCACCTGCATGAGTGCAGACTCCATCACTGATCCAGAGTACAACTACATTCAACCAGAGGTTCTTCATACAATAAGCCCCTCTGGATTTCCCTTGCATAAGCTTGAGCTCAAAACTAGTGCTCCTCTTATGCTATAAATGACATATATATATTATATGTGGATATCACACAACAATGAGAATTATTTAATAAAGCCCTTCACAGAAAAAACTAGGATATAGCCCTTCACAAAAAAACTAGGATTGTTTGGGCCTTTGGCCCAAACACTGCACAAGTTAACAACTCATCAAGCATGAATTGTGAAGATGCGCATGCAGGCAGTGACCGGAGACGCCAACCAGAAGCAAGTTCAGGAGGCCTTCAAGACCGTCACGGGTATGGTCGAAGCGGAGGCGTGGTGTACACCAGATGACAAGGAGATGCTAGAGGACGAGAAGACTGGGTGAAGAAGTTCAGGGCAGCAATGGTGAGTAGTGAGGTCATCACAGGTGACTCGGGCTAACGATCTGGTCTCATAGGATGTGCTCGAAAAGGCAGAGCTGGTGGCTGAGGAGCTCAATGTCGATACCAAGATCAATGCGGAGGTCCTCGGTCTGATGGAGCAGGCCATAGTAGTGTTGCAGCGGGGGTGGGAAGAGCAGGCAAAAATGCCACCACCATTGGTCATTGAAGAACAGCCAGAGGCTACCCAAGACACAGCAAAGGAGGTCAAGGAGGTAGTGAAGGTGCTTGAGCTGGAGAAGGCGAAGTCAGTGGTGGCGGTGTTCAACAGACAGTCCAAAACATCGAGAGGGGTAAAGGTGCGTGGCCGGTGTGTTTGGTCAAGGCATGGACTAACAATTTTGCAGCGGACTTGTGATGAAGAGGAGGATGTGGATAGCATCTTAAGGTCCAGTCCATGGTCTGGAGAAAAAACCAGCAACCGGACTGGACCGTAGTGGTTGCAACCGGACCCTAGTTTTCATGCAGACTCGGTTGCCAGTTGCATAGATTTAACTTTGTCTCAAAGGTTGGTTCAAACCTGTCACAACCGGCGGTCTTTGTGCAGACCGGTCCAAGAATTGTACATACATTTTATACTACTCAGAAATAATTATAGCATGACTCATAGTGTGACTCACCTGGTTGTTGCATACAACAAATTCAGCAACAGCCTTCAAAACAGACTTCTTCGAAAACTATGTCTTCTCTTTGCTACCACCGACTAGAAGTACTCCATCAAGTGTTTTTTGTTTTGTTTTCCCTTCCTTTGCTTGTAACTCCTTTGCCCTGATATGGTGGTGAACAGTAAGATTTTGTTTACCACACCATTTCTGATATACCTCAAAGTCACTGGCTCCAGATATGTTGATGGCACCATTTCATTTCCCTCGACCAAGCAAAACTCAAAGTTGCACTCCTTGCACCATCTCCCTTTCAAGGTCTCGACATGGCCACTTGGATGACAGAACTTCACACCATAAAAGGAAAATGCAGATGTTTACATTTTCCTTTTATAATAATCTGGTTGATCAATCAACATTTTCAAAGTAAATCATGATAGCTACTAGTACTCACCTGGTATGATATGTCACAGTAGACATCTGCCAATGGGTCAAGTTGTTGAATACTTATGGTAGGAGGATGGGGAAGCAACAGTCAGTGGAAAAAAACAACACCAGTAAAATTTGTCACATGTCACATTGTGACTGGTATGATGACTAACTTACCACAGACTCAATGACAACATCCTCTCATTGTCCTCATCCCCACCATCCTCCCGCCTCTCCCTCCCTTGCTCAACAACCCAGCACTGACAACTTGAACGACTCAATGCCAACACAAACAACACCAAATGGTGACATCATGGCAAGACGACGACAAGATGATAAGGATGCTATGACAATGAAGGTCTGTACACTGCTTCGTTGTCCTCATCCTCACCATCCTCACCCCCTAGTGTAACAATACATTGACACTACATCACTGGGCAACCTCAATAACAGATCAACAACAACTCGATGCTGACACAACTAGTGTTTTAAAGTCTGGTCTGGTCCGGTCTTTTTCGGTATTTTGAGGCAACTGGTCTTTTACAATCGGTAAAGGTGTGCAACCGAGACCAAAACCGACCAGTTTGGACCGGTTTTAACTTAGACCGGTCGAAAACTGCCAATGACCGGTCTCCGGGAGTCCGGGGAGCTTAGGTATGGCTGTAGTGGAGGTGGAGGGCACTCCAGGCATTCATATGAGCCACTAATCTCATTATACTGTTGACTTCCAGCCGAGATATGAGCATTTCTGAGTGGTATGATGATGAAACATGGACTAAACATGGACTATTTTCAAATAAATTCGTAAAATGATGGAAATATTTAGGGAGTTCCATCCATTATAGGGTACCTAGGGGACCAAAGACAGGTCCTCTAAAGACCAGTTGCAACCGGTTCCTGACCCATTTTCTGAAATTTCAAAAAACTGGACAACCAGACCAATGAAGATTTAAACCAGTAAGGACTGGCAACCACAGTCCAGTCGCAACCGATGCAAGTCTGGTCCAGTTGCGGTCTTTTTTCCAGTCTAGGACCGGACTTTACAGTGGGTTTTCATAGTGATGCACAAAACGTGTCTCATGCGCTGGCATCTCAAGCTTCAGTCTTGTTACAAAAATGATTTTGATGCAGGATATACATATGTTGGTCCAATGGGGACAATTGTGCTCACACTGGCATTGATCATGGACTGGTGTCGCGCATTGATATATTTCTACCTCTATTATTATAGAAATACCCTAATGGTTTGATACAGGAGGAAGGTCAGGCTACGCTGAGCAACCCGCCAAACATTGAGTCATTCACCTTGGCAGCAAAAGGAACCTATCTACATCCATCTCGAAAACCTCTCCCGGGGCCAGCAAATCAGCCAGTGACACCAAGTGTCGACTTCAACTCCTAGCATCACTACTTGTCATTCAAGCACTCGGAGCAAATTTCAATTCTAGTCTTGTCCAATCTGCTGCCAGGCCTACACAGGCTACACCCACTGTGACGACCATAACCAATAATCCACCACGGTCTCCAGCTCCTGTAACACCATCCCGCCGATGTGAGCAGCACATCACTGTGACTTCTCTGCCTATTCTGTCACCATCACACCTCTGATGCTTCCTTATCTATGCCAAAACTCATCTCAGAGTAGTGCATGCACCTACATACCAGCACGTGCTCCTACTTCAAGGTATTGGGCCAGACATCTTGCATGTTGTGGAGAACAAAGTATTGGCGGACATAGGGTTCAATATGGGTGACATTGTTCGGCTCAAGAAAGGCAGGCCGCAGCATCACATGGTGGAATGGACCCAAAGCAAAGTGTAAGTAAAATGGTAATTCTGGAGACCCTGATTACCCTGGGCTCAATCACGATCCAACCTTGGAAGATGGTCCACCACCAAGGAAAAAGATCGCATATGAGAAGCGCTTTCACGAGGGTGGTGGCTGCCATTTCACTGGACCATCTATGGATATGTGAGGTGATAGAAGTCAGGATAATGAAGTAAGATGATGTTCCATGTATATTTGCAAGCCGACAGTACTGCCCATGATGTCATTTGAAGGTCTCTGATGTTTTTGATCCATTTCCCACACTTTTGAAAGGCTTCTTTGACTCTTCCTGGCTTCAATTCTAGTTGTAATATCTCCAAACTGATGGGGGATTGTGTCTATATGTCCCCAAGGGTCCCATCCAGTTTCTCTGACTATATGTATAATATATTATTTCTATTCCCTAAACACTGAAAATGTTGAAAATGCTTCAATGTCAGATAGTCCTTCCCTTACTTACAGTTGTGGACAGACCTGTTGCATCCCTCAGTCATTCCACTATGAACTGAGTTATGTCCTACAAGATAGCTTAGGAGTTGAAGAAAATCATGGATATGCTTAGGTAGGTAAGTGCTATGTATTTTTGAGTCATCACTGTTGGTGGCACTCCTTACTAATGTATCATGGCATTTCAACTTGCAATTGGGCAATTATGCCTGACCCAATGGAGAAGGAGGACTGAACCACAGCTTCTGATATGGAGTGGATATCGATATCCACTGTTAAACTTGGATCAAGTGCAGTGTGTTATTGATGTCATAGGTCATTTCAGTGATGGAGTTGGATATGTGGATGGAGACCACCTTGTTGGAGGAAAGCAGACCTGTCCAGGGGAATTGGTCACTATTCCAATTGGCAAGAGAGCTGTCAGTGTCAACTGACAGGTATAGAAATCCTTAATGGATATTTTATATGTGCAGTATAGTAGATAGACTGTAATGAAAGGGAAACCCTAGTATGAAACTTACTAGGTATTTTAAATAAGAATCATTGAGTAACTAAGAAAATTTATGTATTCAGGGATGAGGGATGAACTCTTTTTATACTACTATAGCTGTGCTTGAGAGAAGGAAGTTAGCTTGCTAGCTGCCTTTGCCTCTGATACACTCATCAACGAGATAGTGCTCAACAGTGGTCAGCGCCACGATTTCAGAGGATGGTGCATACACACTAAGACACTATGGAACAAAACTCTGGAAAACTTCAACTTTACATGCATTATTCTCCACCATGGTATGAATACAAATTTGAATTTTATTTATATTATGATTTCCTCATGCATGCCTTGTTAGATCAAACCATATTAACCTCATTCTGGTCCAAATTGGCCCAGAGGGCCAAAAGGACGACTTTGTCAAGTCATGGTCATGGAAGTTGCTGAGAAGATTACAACAATTCACAAACAGTTCAATGCTCTCAGTTTTTGAAGCTGCAGCTTCTTGGCTTGATGAGTGCTGACTTTCCCTTTCCAGAAGCTTATCTAACTGGTCAAACATGCAGATATGGATTTTGTCAGCAGACTCTGCTCTTTTGATTCCTTTCCAAGGCAGGTACCAAGTAGAATGCCCTCTGGCATGGACAAACCGGGCAATAAAGGTGGTCCAAAAATATATCACAGAGTTTTTCAATCTTGACAGGTAGGCATTTGCAGAATGGCTAAATAAATTGACAAAGTGTGGTATTGATGAAGATGAGTGAACAAGAGGTCCATCTGATCTGGCTCAAGGCATACTCAAGGACATACAAGTCATCAAATAAGTATCTCTGCAAAATTTTGGTATGCTCATAGAAACAAACAGATGCACTGGTTATTTTGTTCAGCTTTCATATTGCACCAATTGCTGCCAGGAAGAATACAGAAGGAGCCCATTTCATTGGATTGAGCAATAGAACAGTACTTTTCCTAACAATTTGGCATTAATCATGGTAAGTAACTCAAATACAAGATAGATGGGAGTTGCCATCCAGTTGGCAGAAGAGAACAGGAGGCATCAAATGGTCTGATTCTTATGGACTGACTTGGATGATGAAGCATATGAGAACATTGAACCTGACCAACTGCCACATTTGGCATGAAGCTACCCTTTGGGACCAATTACTTCACAGTAGTTTGTGTCTGGGATACACTTCCTCATAGTGAACTTTTGTACCTCCCACAGTAAACCGCCAGAGGCTTCCTTGTTGATAACTTTGAGGTCTTGTCACCTGCAGTAAACAACAGGAGGCTCTATCATTAAAAAAAGTCTTGTCATCCACAGTAAACTGCAGGAGGCTGTCTAGGACTCTCTCTTGAATATCTCCAGCTCCTCCAGTGTTGCTTGTTTCCTATGACTTTGAAAACAATGAGTATCATTGCATACTGCCCTATCAGACTCAAACTCAGGGGATTCCAGAATTCCAGAGACAGAGATACAGGGACAGAGATACAGGACAGAATTTGCTTGGAAAGAGCATCACACTCCAGGTTTAGGATGATTTCATCTGAAACAATCTGGAATGCAGTACTTTGGCCATTAATCATTACAGTAAGCTCCAAAGGGTGACTTTAAATGTATTTCTCCAACTAGCTATATGTTTTCCTGTCCATAGCCCCCAACAAGCATTATCTTTATATTATGTGTACTTCAATGGGAATTAAAAACTAAAACACACAATTAAAACATAGGTTTGAAAATAATGTCAATGCATTCCTTATATGTATATAAAGCTTCTAGTACAAAAGATCCAGTAAGATTTGGTAGTCAGGAAAATTTGTTACAAAGAAAAAAAAGTGAGAGGAGACATTTTTATGGGTCTAAATAAATTCTACAAGATTTTGAAACCAGTCCCAATCAATTACCCAACCTTGAGAGCCCCTGTGTACATTGTCCTTAACTCCTCAAAGTAATTTGCTGAATTTATATACTAGTAAAGGTAGAGTAAGGGACTATTACATGGGCCACAGCCCACCACTTGAAATCAATAGCCAGTGCTCAGGAAATGGTTGGAATATGTTTTCTAGATATCTGCTGGTATTGGACTGTCAATTGGAGGTATTGTAGACATCATTTTGAATCAATATTACCAGAAGAGGATGTCAGAGGGGATGAAACTTTTTGCATGCAGTTGATGTAGAAACAATATCATTTTTGATCAGGTCTTTGATATTTCTATTTGTAACAGAGCTCTTAGCTTCATACTTGGTAATGCTGAATTGAGTTACTTTGTGGTGATGCTCTCAAAATGTCAGCAATCTCTCAAGAGATGTTTTTGACATCTCAGAAATTTTGGTTTTCAAACCCAAACCTACAATATGAATAAGAAAATAAAAGGATCCACCTCCAATGATAACACCACATTAACATCCTACATGATACCAAGTTTAAAAGGTGTGCAATTTTGGAGCATGTGAATAATTCTGGAATTCCAATCTCCACATCTCTGTGGTATCATTAAATCAAAAATACTATAGAAATAATTAGTTTGTATTTTTAAAAGGATAAATCACATAATTGACCTATGATACTTGGCAACCAATCTCATAGAACCCCAAGTATACTGAAGAAAGAGTTTTTTACAATAGCTGCTTGTGTCAAACTACACCTTTCGACCAGCGAGTTCAGGGACTCAGAGTGATCCTCTTTTTGAAAATTCTGCTGCTCCACATGTCAAGCAGGCATAGATCACCCACTATAGAGTGCTTCTTGCAACAATCTGTGATAAGGCCCATGTCCAAGATGTCTGCTACCTAAGTCAATCTTCCACCGACTTGGCTTTCAAAGCAACCTCTCCTCCAGACTAACATGGCCATGATCACATTCTCACCAGTCTGTGCTCACAGCTCAGAAGGCCATATATGAGCTTGGTAAGTCCTTGGAGTATTGTTGTGGAGCATATTTTGAAGCCCATGTCCCTTGTACCCACACTGGCAAGTCCACATCATTCACGATATGTGCCTATGCTAATAGCTTGTGTGTGGATTAGAACACTTTCACTGAATGACTCTCACCTCTCGGGTTTTCCATTCATCCAAAGCTAGTTGTAGACCTACTGCATGTATTCAAGTTAGGAGTGCTGAAGTCCATCCTCAAGCACTTGTTTCGCATTATCTACAAACATCAGTACAAATTCACATTTTTAACCACATACATCTGAAGGAGTTATGGCACTCAGACTATGATAGGTTGGTTCACCTTGGTCTCTCTATTTGGGAAAGCCATTCGCCGGTTCACTGACAATGTGGCAGATACTAGCCAGCAGACAGCATGGTACTTGTTACAATTGTCTTGAGGACACTCTATGTATCTCTCCAAGGCTAGAATGAGGGTAATGTTATAATTGTCTCGAGGACACTCTATGTATCTCTTTTTCCTTTCGCTACTCATCCCTTATCGCCTTTACCTTGTATTCACTGTATCATACACCTCGGGCGATTTCACTTGTTCCACATTGCTGATGGTCCACTATTCTCTGATTCCCATTCCTATTCTTTCCTATTGATGATCCGATAGTTCCCTATCTCTATTTTTATCTTCTGACTCATGATGACACTATTGCTTCATCAGCCTTTCGTCATTGCTTACTGTATACTCTAGACCTCCACAGCTTCTAACTCATTCCTTACTGCAGATGACTCCTCCCTTCCCTGCGATTCCATCGCCTTCCAGATCGTAGTACTTAAGCACTCTTCTCTTCATTTTGTAACACCTAAGCTAGAGCTACTTGAAATCTACTCAGAGTTCTCAGCCATCCTCGAGTCCCTTTATCCTTTGTCCCCTCAGTCCTCCTGCCCTTCTCAGGTGTGTCCCCTAGTCTTAGCCTTAGTTGTCTCGCCCATACTTTGAAATGAAACTTCCTCAAGAGCCCGCTTATCAACAAAGAAGGGAAATAGCTGAGATTCAAACTGGCCACTGTCACAAGCCATATGCAGAAAGCTCACTACTCCCCAAGATGTTTCATCTCAATACATAAAAATTCCATGCACTGGGCGACTACACACTAATGATCAAGAAGTTTGGCACTACAAATTCATACATGACCCAAGTGGTGCATTACAGACTCTCTTGTATTCTGAGGTAATATTGAGCATATATGTCTTAGGGGGAATGAGCACACCAGATGATCAAGCAGTATCATAGCCCATAATGAGGCCATGACAAACAGTTACCAACTATGATTTACCGATTACAGGTCTTCTCTGTACTACAAAAAGCTTAGACTGCTGTATTGGATAATATTTATTGTCATTCTCTCAAGATCAAAAATCAATATTGGTCACTACTACAAAATAAATAGCCAGTACTCAGGAAATACTTCTAATATATTTATTAGATGTCTAATGATATGGGACTATCAATTGGAAGTATCTCATATATCATTCTGAATTGATATAACTAGAGAAGGGGGTAGGAGAGGACTAATTGGCCACTACTATGAAATAAATAGCCAGTGCCGAGAAAATGGTTGGAATGTGTTTATTAGATATACAATGATTAATTGAAGTGTATCCACAAATGTGGACTTTGCAGACCTCCCTCAATGTAGACCTGTTACAACCTCTTCATTTTCGACTTTCCGAAGTCACATGACCTACTTAATCAGCATCACTTGACCTGTACCTCTATTCTCATACCACTAGTTAGACACTAAGTTACCATATTAGTTAGCATAGCTTATCCAGACCAGCCCTAAGCTGGTCCATGTTACAAACTCTTCATTTTCTACTTTTCCAAGTCACGTGACCTGCTTAGTCAGCATCACGTGATCACTAATGTACTTCATCTTTCGTCTGTCACTTTTCACTTTCTCGAGTCACGTGACCTGCACAGCCATAAGTCACGTGACATATCTTGGTAGCACCCGTTGAACACTTACCATATTAGTTAGCACAGCTTATCCAGACCGGCCCTAAGCTGGTCTGTGCGCACATGTCAGTAGTATAAATACTTGAATGCAGCAACCGAACAAGCCAGTCTTGTTCTGGTTGGATTCCCTCCATCCTATACTTTTCCCCTCCCAGTGTCTTAGTGCTTGTTGAGGTGCCATAGTCCTTGTTGGATCTAGGTTGCCCTCAGTCCATGCACACCTGTCACTAGTATAAATACTTGAATGCAGCAACCAAACAAGCCAGTCTTGTTCTGGTTGGATTCCCTCCATCCTATACTCTTCCCAGGGTCTTTGTTATTGTTGAGATGCCATCATCCTTGTTGGATCTAAGTTGCCTTCAAGACCATTCAGACCCTGAGCACAGTAGAGAGTGATTGCTGTGCTGTAGAATTGATGGCAATCTTAGGTCCTTGCTTGTCACCATTTGCAGATCCTTGACAGCCAGTTCCTCTCATAAATTGTAGGAAATATTTGTCCAAGAACCTTCTTGAAAATCTCCATTGTTTGGCAGTTCCTGCAGAATATGATAGTATATCTATTCCAAGATTTCTTAAACTTGCTGCTTCAAAGAAATTTCCAAAGCATCATTGTCTACATTAGCAATGTCAAGATGATGATTTCCACTGCCATCATCAACATCCTGACCCTGAGGAAAAGGATAATATTTGACCTAGTAATAAAATGTCTGCCAAGAACTATAAGATATCATCTATTCTGTAACTTTATGATGTAGAAATAATAGTGCCAGGTAAGTATTTATTAGGTTACATTAAGCTAGGTATATCAGCACTTAAAAATTTTGCTGATGGGCCAAGTATATCATCCAAAGCATGCACACTGTTGGTTGATCATATAATGCAAATCCTCCACTGTTTGAGGCAGATTCAGTGTGTATGCGCTCAATGAAGCGAATGATGTTCCATTGCCTGCTGTTGCCAGCATCATAGCTTAGCAGTAATGTTCATGATAGATATACATGAGATAGTCACTATAGTAGTACATCAAATCATTGGAAATAGTATATGAAATGGCTGTTTCTCAGAGTTCAATAGATGCAAGATACGTCAGATTCAATTGCGCAATGGCCACAATGTCCTTCAAGACATTTGCTAACTTACCTGCAGTGACCTTTCAGAAGAAGTTTGTGACGCGAGAGATATGCACTATGGTGCAAGTTTTCCATGCAGTGTCTGCCCACCTATTCACCCTGTTGGCAGTGAAGTCCAGACAAGTGATAAACTGAAAAAGTTCAGTATCAATCTTCAAAACGGCGGGGAACTCACAGTGCTGCAACCAAATGTGACTGGCAGACCCATATTAAGATGCCATAACAGCTGTAGATAAGACATGCTGTCAGGGCCTGTGACTTCATCAAACACGCCGAAAAACTCTTGTGCATTTCCTGGCAGGAAGGCCCAACAAAGGAAAAGGTCTGGATAAATGCTACTGAAATACAGCGGCTGTGTGATCGAGTGAGCCGATATGTAGATCCATCAGTAGAATAAAGACTTACCCATTGCTGTGCAAAGGCCCCCAGGATGTCTTCATAATCATGAAATACACTGTACCCTTCATTTTCCCCTCTCCATCGGATCACATCACGGGACCAGGTTAGATTTTCCCCAGTCATTTCGACTTGAAGCCGTTCAGTGACAATGTAGTTGCCAGCGATGACCAGCCTGCTGAGGACATAGCGCAGGATATCAGATGCCAGTGATAGCTGTTAAGACTTAGCAAGTAGCGACGTGCATGATAGGTAGAGATATTGGTACTTATGAATGTGATCAGTCTAAGATTCTGTGAATTTTTTGTTGTCCAGCCTTGTAATTGTGTTGACAATGGTCCTGGTAGGGAGTCAAAATGGGATGGAGACTATTGACAAGTTAATTACTAGCTACTAACTGATATGTGTGCTCACCTTCTTTGAACTGTTTACCCTTCTGCATGTATTTGAAGTATAGCCACATCAATTTACCTTCTCAGAACTCAGAAGATCGAGGCTGAAGCCAATTGGCAGTGAGGTGCTTCCACACAATTGCCGACAGGTGGCAGATAGTAGTTGCTTCCAGTTATGACAGCCTTCCATTTCGAAAATACATACTAAGAAGGGTACTGTTAATTATGTAGTCAGCATAATTCAGTAGGTAAGAAGAGTAAGACTTACTATTTCGCATGGATGAATGCGATCGCGTCATCCATATGTTGTACTTTGTTGATGTCATTTCCATTTCCATTTCCATTCCTGGGTTGGTTATTAGAAGGTGTGGTTCCAGCTGGGGATTGCGAATTGGCTGGCAGGGCGACCTCAGGGAGAAAATCAGATTTGAAGTAGTTAACTAACATTTTGGCCAGGTTACTCTCCTCAGTGCTGTGAAGCGAGGTAGGATAAGAGGTAGGGGTGGAAGGAGACCGAGAGATCAAAGGTTCAAAAGCTTGTGTAGGGGCAAAGTAGTTATCTGGCATTCAATTGCACATCTAGCCTTGGTTCAACATCTGAAGTTGCCTGATGTTCCAAATCTTGAGTGGAAATTCAATCAAAGCAAGAATGCATCTCAAGGATGTCACAGGCTTCAACCAATGGACACCCAATCAAAATATTAAAACCATATCATATCTCCAAGCCTATACCACTAAAAAATGTGTATTATATCAATTGCATGAGGGCATTGTTCAGCCTTGGAAAGCTTTGGAGTTACTGTCCAAACAAGCAAGCACCAAGCTTGTGGATAATCTTGATGAGCAGAGCATTTTTTTTTTGCTGGTACAGGTGACAATGAAGTGCAGCCGGACATAAAACCACAAGAAGGTTGTGCTCAGGTGGAAGTCAAAGTCCCTTGAGCAGATGCCAACAACATGACTGAGTGTTCCATTGAGCTCATTAATGAAACAATGGTTCAAATTCCTGCTAGTCAATGGTGTTATGTGGCTGATTATTTCATTAAAATCATAATATATAATCTTGTTTCCAGGTTCTTTAAGTGGCTTTGTCTTGGTGTGGTTTTCATAGTGATTGAAAACTTTCATAAGACAACCATTCAAGATTGCATTTCTGAGAACTTACTAGCTCTACAACAAGTCAACCTTCTCTGCACTTCGGAAAAATATTAAAGAGAATTCATCATTGCTTGTAAGAAGTGAAGTTGAATGGTAGTAAATATCTTATGTTCTCAACACTGTCCACCAATTTGATAACACAAATGGTGCAGCTCTTCCTGATGCCCAGATTGAATACCTTGTAAGTCAATTTAGCCTGTACTATCACATCTCACGCACTCGTTATATAGATTGGGAAGGGGCCCAGCACCCTACGCTCCAAGGTGGTCAAGTTTGCAGACTCTTACATTCAAGAGTATATCTCTCTGAGCCATAGTTGTCTGTATTTATTCTCAATGGTGCACATTGCACTCTTATGCATGGCATTCTTGGCCTTGTATGGCAGGCTTGTGCAGAAGTCTTGATGGATGAAAACAATGATTCTAAAGATGCCAATGCAGCTACCACACCTCTCATGTGTGAAGCAGGACTGTATTTTATATGTGACCTTTGGATTCCATGGGCCAAGCAGTTCTCCTTGGAAAAGATCCTGCAAGCCTATGAACAGGGAATGATCAATAGACTCGGGTGTTTGCTTGATGCTGGAGAACTTCAAACTGGCCAATGTCCCATCAATTTGGAGTGTACCTTCAACAGAACTGTGTATTCTACTCTGGATTTGTAGAATATTTGGCCTCCTGATTGCACTTTGCCTCAGATTGGAACTTGACGAGATGGACTACCTATGCCTGATGTCTGACATCCTCCGCTCGGACACTTTCAAATGGCACCAATGTCCCTGGTTCCCAAACCAGGTAAACCAGGTAAGTATAGACTAGTACAGAATCTCTCCTTCCCACTGGCACACTCCAATCTCCCGGTCCCATCCGTCAATTCCCTTACCAACCCGGACCACTTTCCCACACCATATAGTACATTCGAAATAGTTTCACTAGTATTATCTTCCCTTCCCCCCGGTTCCCAAGGTGCAGTTCGAGATGTCACCTAAGCATACCGTACTGTCCCACTCAATCCATCACAATGGCATGCCCTGGTCGTCAGGCTATCTGAATCACATTACACAGTAGACACTAGCCTATGCTTTGGTTTCGCACCCTCAGGAGGGATCTACGAGTCAATTGGTAGTGCCGGGGCAGACATAATGAGACACGCAGGACTCAGCCCCATCCTTAGATGGGTCGACGACCACCTCTTCATACAGATCCCAAAATCCGCCTTAACCCAATTCAATAAGCTTCAAGCTGACACCGCCCGTCGGATCAACCCTGACATCTCCATAAGTATAAATGGGGCCGCTCCTTTTTTACCGGCGCTACCCTCCCAGATGGGCAGATCGAGGAGTACGATGAAGACTACTCTTCCCCCCTGCGTGATCTGTCCTCCGCTTCACCCCGTCCCCCCTCTGAGCATGATTTCTGCTACAACATGGAGGATATCGACTGCATATCATCCAAATTAGGCATCCCCTGGGATCCCTCCAAGGACATGCCTTTCTCCGAATCCCCGAGCTTCCTCGGCTTCGTCTGGGACCTGTCCAACCGAACCATACACCTCACCGAATCCAAGCGCAGCAAATACGTCAGCGCACTGTCAGATTGGACCCTGCGAATTCACGTCTGCCAAATCTACGCGGCTGCCAGACCCTACCTGATCAACCTCAAGGCGATGGTCCCCACCTTCGGCGACACCCCATTCATGCCAAGAACACCGCCTCAGGACACCCTGAGCAATATAAAATGGTGGATCGCCCTTCTATCCCAACCGCCTCCCATCAGCAAGACTGCAAAAAGTCTGGATTGACTGGACTAGACTAGACTGACTGGAGCCAGCTCATTTGGTAGTTCATTGCAAAAGATTTACAACCTATTAGTTCTCTCAGAAGTTTAGTATACCAATGATTTAGTGTTTCAATCATAATAGTTGTTTCAGCAATCATATAGTCAAGCTGTATAGTCCTTCTAGTTATTTCAATAGTCTAAATGACCTAGTGACTTAGTGGTCCAGTTTTTATAGTGTTGTCAGTAGTCTAGCAGCTCAATCTGTTAGATGTTCATATAGACTCAGTATTGAAGTGATTCTGTAATCTAATCTTCTAATAATGTTAGCATTTCAGTTATCCACTTGTCCAGTCTGCCACTAATTCCAGTGGTCCAAGAATCTGGACCATATGCTAGTCATTTAGTATTGTCAGTAATTAAATAAATCAGTAGTACAGTCATTCAGTTCTATTAGTTGTGCAGTGCTCCAGAACTCTAGCCTGTCAGTAATGTCAGAAATCTAGTAATCCAATAATCCAGAATTGTTAGATTATCAATAGGATAGCAGCACTTCCAGTACAGATATTTAGTCACTCAATCATACAAGCCATTTATCTTGCCAGTACTAAACTAGACCAGTAATATAGTCTTATCAGTAGCCCAGTATCCCAGTAGCCCAGCAGTCTAAGTGGACCAGTCATCCAGTCACATCATTTGATGCGCACCGTGACACGAGATACCTATACAACAACAGGTAGTGACGTGCACACGAGACGTGAGACGAAAGACACCACCCAGGCCTCGTAGTTCCCTCTCCGGTCACACCGTCGTCAGCCGGCCTCATCTCCTTTGTCGTTAACCCCACTGGGAGGGAAACCTTATCCGCGCCACTGAGACATCATTAGGGAGGCCGAGCGAGGGTAGGCGCAGGTTGTTTTTGAGTTCAAAAAGCTCAAACTAAGGCCATAGAGACTGTGACACTCGCTGTTGAGCAAATCTCGGTGTCCGTGATCAAGACTAGGTGGCAAGAAGTAAAAAGAGAAACGCAAATAAACTCTAAAATGTGCACCTTTCCGTTATCCTTCCACACTAGTACCATCTCGAGAGGACCTCAGATTGAGTCGAGGTAGCTGGTTTGTTTTGCAGGGGTGGTTATGGTGTTTGTTTCATAACGATCGTGGCGCGCTGCTCACCGATCAAGGAGATATTCTTTGCAGCATGAACATACCGTTGAGTGGAAAGGTAAAGAGCAGGAATGAGGGGCAGAGGGCTAGCTCGCCATCGATTAAAAGAACATCATCACATGACCTTCCATAAACAGTTTGAATGCCTAGATGCGATGGCCCCGGCCCCAGGTGAAACTTAACGGTTGTGTGCTCCCATGATCATGCACTTCGTCGACCCACATGTTCGAAAAAAAAATCCAGCTCAGCCATGATATGTTGTTCCCACTGCTCGCAGACGAATCCCAAAAGGAACTTCGACGATTTGATCGAGTACTAGCCAACAATAGTTAGCACGGCAAGGAAAATGAAATTGCACGAGTGCAGAGTAGTTTGGCCTGTTTGGCGCCCGGTCGCACCCTGGTCGCGTCATCTCCGTCGTGTCAATGGTCGCACTGTCAATCAACGTTGTGCCCTCGTCACTTCGTTGTGTCCTTACATTCGTCGACAGCCCACTGACGGCGTGAACTTGAACGAGGTCTGGCAGAGGGTGAGCAGTGAGGGACAGAAACTCGGAGGGAGGGATGTACGCACCGTGACGCATGCTGTCATCGTTGTCACACCCCATCGCGTCGTTGTCGTCACTTTGACGTGTGATCATAGTATTGACGGGCTGGCGGCGTGGACGAGGACTGGCGGCGTGGGGTAGGTGAGGAAGAGAAAGAGGGCTCTGGGGAGTCGCGCATCAAACAAACGAATACGGTGTCTAAGCCTGCAACGAAATGAAACGTCAGTGGGGAGAGAGGCAGGTGTGTGTGCGGTGTGTATACGTGTGTTGTTGTTGACTTGTGCGTGTCGTCGCCGGCGTAGTGTGTGAGGGTGTGTGCATGAGGTGCGTGCTGTCGTCATTGTCGACATCGCGGATGTGCGTGCGTGCGCTGTCGTCGTTGTCACGGTACGTGTCAGCGCTCGGATACCCCGGCTACCCGTTCTATTGCCTAACATTGTCATTGATGATTTGAATTATCTGATGAGACACTCCTCGTCTCCAACATGGTAGCGCTGATGAACTGCGATATGGTACCAACATACTATTGCAGGAGCCCGTGAATATTTCAGCAAGGATGACAATTTTGAAACCCACTTCTAAGAATCCTCTCGCAACTGAAAGTTTGTAACCTCAAGATATCGGAGGAGATCAATTCCGATTGAAGCGAGAGATGAACTGAAGGGACTCTAGAGCTTCTTGATGTCAACCGGTGTGGACGAGATACCGCGGTGACTTGTGCAAGCGGAAGAATACAGACGCTCTGTCCAACTTCATGAATGGAATCGTCGCGCATCAAACAAACGAATACAGCGTCTAAGCCTGCAATGAAACGAAACGTCAGTCAAAACGCAGAGACACTGCTTCGGCCGCTTGATATGCACATAGGAGGTGATCTTGACCCACGATGCCGGATGCAGTAGCTACTTGATCAATAGCTTGATCTGGTGGCATACCCTACAAATATTGGTCCGCGCAACGATCTTCCTGCCGCATCGGTCGATCGCGAACAATGAAGCGACTGCATCTGGTTGCAACCATGACACGGTACCATCAATCCGCTGGGCTCGCGCAGAATGACTAGCTGGAGGGACAAGCATGATTCGAACAGATGGTGGTCCGGGACGCGGCCCTGATAAAAGAGCGTGTACGCGTACCGCATGAATGCCCTCGTTGGCAGGCGTCATACAGGATTGGGACTTGAAGTGCTTGTAGAGCTCACCAATCATTTCAATGTCGTGTGCGGCGTATTGGAGAAGCTGGAGTACGGGGGAAGGAAGGGGGAAAACAAAGCGAAGCAGGACAATCCTCATGATCTTTGCCACTAGTCAACAGACGCGGCTCGTGGAGACACACGACCATGCCCTGTAGACCCTGCACGCCCACGAACATGTTCGGGTTTTGCTCAACGAGAGGCAACGGCAAACGCTGACCGCCTGCAGCAAGACGTGCAACATCAGGAAATTGGGGAGATGATGATATTTCCAGATACAAATTGCAATTGAATCCCAGCAGGATAAAAATAGGACAATAGTTGATCAGCAATTATAAGTTCATCTTCATTATGAACATAGAGTGATACTGAGATGCCTAAGTATGCCTTGATGATGGTATCCAGATCAGCCATGGGGGACATTGTAGATATTGATCATCAAGGTGCAATATACCTTCTTAATGTTAATCTGTTGATCAAAACAAATATGTGTGATAATATTAGGTCAGACCCTGATCAATACTTATCATCCAAACATCATCAAGGGGCTGTAGTGACAATAGAATGCCTAGAGGATATCTCGCTGACAATCTTCAAATCAGCCTGGCAGGACATAGCAAAAAATTGATCATGAATTTCAATTTACCTTATTAATGACATTCTTTGATCAGAACATATATGTGTGATAATATTAGGTCAGACCCTGATCAATAATTATAATCCAAACATCATCAAGGGCCTGTAGTGACAATAGAATGCCTAGAGGATATCTGGCTGACAATTTTAAAATCAGCCTGGAAGGATCATGGTAAAACTTGATCATGAATTTCAATTCACCTTCTTAATGTCAATCTATTGATCAGAACATATATGTGTGATAATTGATGATATTTCCAGATATTGTTTATGCCTAGAAGATATCTGGCTGACAATTTTAAAATCAGCCTGGAAGGATCATGGTAAAACTTGATCATGAATTTCAATTCACCTTCTTAATGTCAATCTATTGATCAGAACATATATGTGTGATGATTGATGATATTTCCAGATATTGTTTACAGTTAGATACCATTATGACAGAATTAGATATAATATGGTCAGTGAATACAATCAGGAAATTGGTGAGGAGCTGATATAGCCAGATAGATCTTACAAACATGCATAAACTTGATATGATAAGATAAGTCCTAGATTATTGATTGTCAGTCATTGCTCAGTAGGGAGCAGCAAGTTAATGATATGAATAGATAGTAGAATGAATACATATCAAGGAAAATGTTATCTCAGTACTGGTATACTTGGTGAATGATTATCAGTCATGTGACATGATTAGTTCAGCATGATGAGGAGCTACCATCTTGATGTTCCCACTATCAGAGTAATACCAACAAATGTATGGCTGATATAAAAAAGTAACTACAAGATCAGGGAATGTCATTAGTTACAAGGAAGGCAGCAGAGAGTCTAAAGTATGAACATCATATTACATGCTGGTACTAGTTGGCAATTGATGATAACTACCTATCACAGCATGACCAAGAGCTGACCTACTGATGTTCAAACTATCAGAGTAGTACCAATAAATGTATGGCTGATATGACAAAGGTAACTACAAGATTAAGCAATATCAGTAGTTGCAAGGAAGGCAGCAGAGAGTCTCGAATATGAATTTATTATATTATCCTGGTACTAGTTTGCAATTGATTATAACTACCTATCAATCATTCAGCATGATCAAGAACTGCTCAAATTACAGAGTCGGAATTAGGCAATTGGTGGAAAGCTGATATAGCCAGATGGATCTTACAAACATATATAAATAAATGGGACATAATAAGCTAAGTCCTAGATTATTGAATATCATGGTGATTGCCAAGTATGCAACAGCAAGCTAAGAATATGAACAGATTGTAGAAGAAATACATATCAAGGAAAATGTTATTTCAGTGCTGGTGCCTTTGGTGAATGATTATCAGTCCTTTGGCATGATTAATTCAGTATGATCAAGAGGTGGCATCCTGGCATTTAATCTCTCTGACTAGTCCAACAAATGTATAGCTTCCATACAATGATAAGTGCAAGATCAGGCAATATCAGTAGTTGCCAGGAGGGCAACTGAAAGTTTAAAACATGAAAATATCATCTCATGCTGGTACCAGCTGGTGAATGATTGTAACAATCTATCAATCCTTTGGCATGATTGGTTCTACATTGTTGAGAGTGGAATTCTGATGCTGAAATTATCAGAATATTGCAAATATGAACAAAAAATATATCATTCTTAGCTTGCTGTTGCCAACCTGGCAATCACTGATATTATTCACTGATCCAGCACTTGGCTGATTGAATTAAGCTCTTACTACTACTACTAGTAGCAAGGCACTTTAGTATATTCGACTTATTTTTTGTGCGACCATGAGATACGTATACTTACTTCTGCCAGTGTCAGCCAACTTCAAGAACATTGTGTAGGTATTTATTATCTACAACTCTGAGGAGCCTGGTACTACAAGAAATATATGCTGTACCGTGATCTGAGCATCCTACTCCAAATCTGAGTCGTATTCCTTTCTAAACAGTGATATGCTTGGAACAAAATGAGAGCAGGATGACATGCACTCTCGGCAGAAGGATGGTGAATGGAAATCACAGCACACCATCCCGGGTGCAGTGGTGAGGTGACAATGGGAAGAGGTGGGAGGCTGGACGGAGGGAAATGTGGCAACGGCAACGGCGAGCGCGGGCGGATGAGGACGATTGCGGTCACGGTGGAGGGCAAGGGTGTGCGTGCGAGTGTGCGGTCGTCATCACATCGTGGTTGGGCGCCGGCATGCCGTTGCGCGGTCATCATTACCGTCATGTCTTAGTACTATGCCTTGCTCGATGTGGCATGTCACGTCCGTCGCATCCCATCGTCCCTTCGTGGTACTGCCAACCCGCCGTGGCACGCCATTGCGTCGCAGTGAGTGAGGGCTGGCGAGGGCTGGTGGGTATGTCCGCGTGGACACGCAGGAGGGAGGGCAAGCGTGCACGAGCGTTAAAGTGGAGGCAAGTGTGAGGCCGAACGAGGGCGAAAAACGTACGCGGAATGACGTGCGGTTTCGGGGAACGAGACCGCGCGGCCGTCGCCATACACCGGCCTCGATGCAGGATGGAGAGGACGGTGTGCGCGTGGGGGGAGGACGTGCAAGAGGGACCATTGATGTTGGTGGGCGAGGGTGATGGCGCTAATGAGCAACTGCGACGTTGAAGTTAGCGACGGTGGGTATGCAGTCGCGCACTTGTGCGTCGTGCGGGTCACTGTGATTGTGTCTCGTCCACTGTCCTTGCCGCCGTCCCGTCGTGATAGTGCTAATCCGCCGTGGCACGCCATTGCGTCACGGTGAGTGTGAGGACTGGCGAGGGCTGGTGGGTATGTTCGTAAACAAATGGACTGCGCTCCAGACATTTGTCGCAACGGATGCTAGGATCACCATCCATGCTTGGGGTATGCGACGAGTTTGCGAGATGAGTTGTTGACTTTAACACGGAGATAGGTAGTTCTGAGGATGCATCCGTCGTCTCCGGTCGTGGTGCCCACCAGGGATCACCTTGACCTTCACACCATTGGAACGCGAATTTCCACCGGATAATGCTTCTTGGCCCATCATGGGCGGATTGACACTCCGCTGATCATTTAGTTAGATTGGAACAATCGATGGCAGAGCAGAGACTGACCCCATGCATGAGATATCCAATAGAAACCGAGCACAACATATGTGTAATTAGCCGAAGCAAGGTCGTAAGGAAAGAGTGCATAT